>JWZX01002513.1:0-14215 GCA_001275005.1 Chrysochromulina tobinii | reverse complement strand
CTCCTCGCGCGTGGGCGGTGCCTCCCGCGGATACAGTACTGCAGCCCGCGCGCTGGTGGGAAAGAGCTATGCCCCCTCCGCACCACGCACGGGTCAGGGGACGCCGCAGCGATAAGCCGCCGAGGGGCTCCGCCTCGCAGTAGTCGAGCAGCTCCTGCCAGGGACAGACAGGGAGGGAAGGGGAGGGGAGGGGATTGAGCCTGCTGCCTGATTGAGCCTCGGCCGAGGTGCTCGTGGTCAAAAGGCCCGCGCACAGTTGAGTACCTGGCTCACGCTCCCCGAAGGGGGGGCAGTACCGGACCCTCATGCCTCGCGGGCCACGCCCAATCGTGCTGCATCTTGCCGCTGCTTGTGAGACTTCTCGCCCTTCGCCCTTCTTTTCGACTTCTTCTTCTTGATCCCGCCTGTGAGCCCGCTGATCTCTCTCTCGCTTCCCGCCGCTGCCTCTCTCTTGTCGCTGCCTGCTCCGCTCTCTCTCTCGTCTCCCTCTCTGCTCTCTCTCGCGTCGCTGCTCCCCTCGGCTCTCTCCTCATGCTCCATGCTGCTGCGTGCACCCTCGTCTCTTGGACGTCCCTCGTCATGCTGAACCGGATCACTGTGTACTCCTTCGACACTGCTCGCTGCCACGCGCTCCGCGTGCGCCGCGCCTGCCGACACATCATGCGCGCCATGCACACTGGCTACACCGAGTGACTCGTTCATCGCAGCCTCCGGCTGCTGTTGCTGCTCGCTCGTCTCAATCGCACGCTCGCTCGCTGACGTGGCCTCCTCGACCGTAGGTGCCCGTGCCTCCGCCGTCGTGTCTCCTGCCAGGCCGTCTGCTTGCCCGTCGGTGGCAGGCTCGGTGCCAAAGTCGAGACATGCAATCGTCGCTGCGAGGCCCCTGACGTCCTCTGCAGAGAAGCGCACGAACCCCGACCGTCGTTCTCGTTGCCGTTCTCGCTGCAGTGCCGGCGGTGCCGGCGGAGAGGACGGAGAAGGCGGAGCCGGTGACGCCGAGACCTGTTCCTGTGCGGCGCAATTCGATTGCGCCGGTGCCGGCGAGGCCTGCGCGGACAGGGCCCCAGGACTCCCGAGCGGTGAAATGCTCATCGCCCTTTCGCTGCCGCTGCGCGCGGCGTCATCCTCCGCCTCTTCGAGCTCTTCGTCCTCCTTCTCCTCGTAGCCCTTCTCCTCCTCCTCTGATACTTCCGGCGTCCCATCGACAGTTGAGCGCTTGTCGTATGCGGGATCGGAGCCGAAATCGAGGTGCGCAACTGTCTCTGCAAGGGCCCTGATATCCTCAGCAGAGAGCCGCTGCGACCGCCGTGCCTCGCGCTGCGGTGCCGGTGGTATCAGCGGAGAGGACAGGGTGGGCGAGGCCGGTGGCTGCATCGTGTCCTGTCGGGCGCCCTCTCCGCTTGACGCAGCGTCCTGTTCCTGGACGGCGAGATTCGGATGCGCCGAGTATTGTCGTCACGGATTGCTTGCTTGCTTGCTTGCTTGCTTGCTTGCTTGCTTGCTTGCTTGGGGTTGCGCTGTAATTTCCATTTTCAAAAAAGTCTGTTTCGAAACTGTGGTGCCGAACGCCCGAATGTCGTCGCTCACCATCGAGCCGTTCGTCGCACCGCCGGGGTGGGACTACAACTCTTCGGGCCGCGGGCAGGTCAGCCCGACGGGCTCGCCTAAGACGACCCCGGTGGGTGCCACGTGGGGTCATTGGATGGCCGACGGGATGTACGGCACCGGCGATCTGCCCGAGTCGCCCCTGCTCGGAACATCTGCGTTGCGTGAGTCGAAACGCCCGTCGAGCCCGCGGTCCTCGACTGCGGCGTCGAGCTTCATGAGGACCTCCTCCTCCTCAGCAGGGCAGCGGCCGAAGCCCATGTCTCCCTTCGACGGCGCCGGCTTTGACAACACGGCCGGATGCCCTCGCAAAGAGGGAGACAAGCCGTGGTCGAAGCGCTCGATGTCGCAGATGTCCGATTACGGCACCATCCCCTCGGGCTTGCCCCTTGGCCTCACTGACTCAGAGAAGAAGCTCTGGCGTACGCGCACTGCGGAGGCCCAAACCCACCGCTCGCGTGCGTGCGCATGTCTTCGGCTCATCTGATCATCGCCCCAACTGTCTCGTGCCCTGTCTCGTGCCCTGTGGCAGTCGCTCTCTATGTCAAGGCGCGTGAGCTCATCAACGAGAACGTCGAAGGCACGACTGTGCGCGTCGCCGTCCTCCAGGCGATCGACGAGATCACAGAGAAGCACTCGCTCGAGTTCCGCTTCGGCCACCGCTGGCAGACGAGCTTGATGAGTTGCCTCGCGATGCGCCAAAACTACCGCTCCTCCGACGTGTACTCGTGAGCAGCGTGGGCGGTCTACGCACGTGCGCACCCGCGCGTGGTACTTTGGCATTCTCTTCGGTATTCTATGGCGGGCGCTGTGTGGCCGTGTAGGCAACGTGAGTCGCACGCGGCGATCGAATCTCTAGTATGGTCAATCAGTTCGTTATGACTCACGAGGGCAGTTCACCTCTGTGAGTCAGTCTTTTTCCCCTTAACGGCCACGTCATTTAATCCTATAAATCTTTAAACCGCAAACGGAGATACGGAAGTGGCATGTGCGTGTGCCGCCGCCGCGCCCGCGGTCGCTCCGGGCTTGGGTCCGGGTACAATTGTACTCCGGGTACCATCCGCGGGTAAAGGATCCGCTTTTGTGCCTCCCTCACAGTGACCTTGGGGCCTCTCGGCTTCGATACCTTGAGTAGTGTTTCACACCTCTTCTTCCATGTTCTTCACGCCTCTGTCCCTCCCCCTCCGAAGAACGAGCGTCTCGAAGCTGGCGACAAACACGCTCGTCGTCTCACCGTCGACAGCCCCCGGATCGCGAGTAAGAAGAGACTCACCAGAGCGAGGAGATCCTCCTTGCATGCCACTGTCATCTCGAATGATCGGGCATGATCCTGTCAGCCCTACTGACTCCCCAGATTTTGAATTGACGTTGGCAACCCTTGAAGAGGGTGTGTATGCGCCGCTGATCGTGTGTGAGGAGCGACGTCCAAATTCCGGCCTGCCTGGGCGTGTGCTCACTGCAAATCCAATGGCATGCGCAATGTTGAATCGCAACCTGGCAGACGTGCAGGCACAACCCCTGGCGTCTCTAGTGGCGACTGCGTCTGGTCGGCCGCCGCCGCCTGGGCTTGTGAGCAAGTGCACCGTCTTTTGCTGGAATGCGCCTCCGGTTCCGGTTCAATGCGACTGCCATGTCCTCGAAGGCATCGGCAGTACGCCACTCCTCTTCTACCATCTAGCGCTCATGGACTGGAACGTTAGCGCCGAGGCGGCTGGTGGCCAGGTAACGGGGCATGGGCGCCTGGACGAAGATGCCGCTGGCGGGACGGCATCGCTATTCGTGAGAGCACTAGCTGAAGTGCACATCGAGCGACTGAAGATCTTGCTTGTGGAAGACGATCCGTTCTCAGTCGTCGCGATCCAAGAGCTGTGCAGCGAGTGTCACTTCGAGTTGCGGACAGTCGGCGGCGGGGAGGAGTGCCTGGACACTCTCGAGGAGGACATGCGACTCCCAGCTCAGGAGCGTATCAATCTCGTCATGTGCGATGTGATGATGCAGGGTATGGACGGTCATGAAGTTCTCACGCAGATACGAAAGCGGTACGGCGACGAGATCGCGGTGATCATGATCTCCTCCAATGACCAGCACGACATGGTCGAGGCGTGCATTCGAGCAGGCGCGGACTCGTACCTCTTCAAGCCGCTGCGCATGTCCGACTTCTCCAACGTCTGGCAATTTGTGATGCAGCGGCGCACTCACAAGTTGCAGGCGGCCCAGAGCGAGATGCGTTATGTGCGTTCACAGCAACGGGCGCGCACCAAGCAGCTGCACGCCGAGAAGCTGCGCTTGATTGCGCAGACGGAGGTGCGGGCGCAGCGGGAGCGGGCGAGGGTTGAGGCGGAGAGGCAGCAGGCGGCCCAAGAGGCGAAGCTCACACAGCAGCGCGCCCAGATGCAAGCGGAGATCATGCAGGCGCTGCATCAGCAGGTACGCAAGTATTGCCTGCTTGCGCGCACCTGTAGCGAGATCATCGTGCATGTCGCAGACTCCAAAGTGCGCGTGCACCTGTCGCAAGAGTGCAAGGCGAAGCTGGGCTACGCTCCCAGCGCTCTTGATGAGGCGAGCCATGCGGACCTGGTCCATCCCGACGACCTCAACCAGCTGAGCAGGGCTTGCGCGCGCTGTGCTGAGCGTTGTGCACCCGATGCTAGACACTCAGACAGTGCTGAGGGTGCGTTCATCATCCCGCTGCGCCTCAAGTGCACGAATGGCGCGTGGGTGCCATTCGTGCTGCCCATGCATGCCATCTGCATGCCGTCCGGCTGCGCGATGATCGGCGCCGTGCCACGCGTGCATCAGACGCTCGAGACGGCGCGCCCAGTCGAGGCTGCTGGGGCAGGTGGGGGGCGCCCCCAGTCCGTAGAGACGCTCGAGACGGCGCGCCCAGTCGAGGCTGCTGGGGCAGGTGGGGGGTGCCCCCAGTCCGTAGAGAGCGTGAGCTTCACTGCACCCGCTCAAGCGTCGGAGGCAGAGGCGCTGACTGCGTCGGAGGCCCTCTCTGAGCTTCTGGCTGACGCATTCAGCGTCATTACGGTGGGCCGTCAGGGTGAGCCATCGAGCGCCGTAGTGGGCGAGTCGAGGAGCTCAGCCGGCAAGCAGGCCGTAAGTGGTGTGGACCTCTTGATGGAACCTATCAGGCTGCTGTTCGAACCGCCGCCGCCTGCCCACGGCAACAACGGCCGCGCTCAGACGGCGAGCGAGAAGGAACTTGCGCCCGCGGTGGGCACTGAGCAGGACCAACAGGCCTTGCATGCCTTCGCAACAGGCGCCGCCGCCGCGTACATAGGAGGGGCCGGTGCCGATGATGGCGCGCCCGAGCCCGTGGCGCTTTCCCTGTCCAACTGGTCGACGGTAGCTGCCTCTATTGCAGAGGCAGCTACCGATCATGGGAGTGCGAACCCTCACTCCGAGTCGGAAGGAGGCTCCTTCAGCGCATTGGGCGATACCGACGACGAGCATTCGGACGTCTCGACGCACAAGCCCGCAGAGGAGCTCCGTAGTGGGCGGAGTGTCAGGCCGCCTTCCGACCTCGAACGAAACGACCCTACCGGTGATTCGACGAACTCGACCCCACAGCGGATCCGGCCATATCGTGCCGGTGCGAACCAGTATGCGACGCTCGCGAGCCAGATAGTGGCGGGCGCGGATGACGACTACCACGGCGCCAACCACGAGGATGACGACGACTCCGATACTTCAGCTCCGAGCCTGCTGACGGCCGATTCGGTGCCGGATGCCGATAATCTCGATAATCTCGAGGCTGTGGAATCCGCGAAGCGGCGGATGATTGCGGAGGCGGTGGCGTGTGCCAATGCCACGCGCTCAGCACGCGCGCGCCAACGGCAAGCGCGCCGAATGGCGCACGAGGCGCCGCATGGCAAGGCCAACGAGGCCGACGAAGAGACGGAGACGCGCCGTCGCGAGCGCGAGAACCTCCAGATTGCCATCGGACGCGCCTCCGTACGACACACCCAGGAGCTCGCCAAGGAAGCACTCGTCAGCTACTTCCGCTCAGACTCGCCCCAGCCCGCCTCGCCCTTGTCGTCGAGGGAATCGTTTTCCAGACGAGGAAGCTCTCGGCCGGCAGAGGCCTGGAGCTGCGCGAGAGGCGGCGAAGAGATTGACGCCGTGGCAGCGGACTCTGCGGGCCGACAAAGCGCTGCGTCGAGCGCCAGTGCGGACACGTCGGCCGCCGGTGCCGGTGACAGCACACACGCGGCCAACGCGCAGGTGCACGAGGGCGCGGATGATGATGTGGGACAGCTCCACCTGCAACTGCTCAAAAAGTACTTTGTGAGCCAGGACGCATCGCAAATGTCACCCCTCGCGCTTGCCTCGCATACGTGCGGCCCGTCGCGCCTGGAGCCTCTCCGTGCCCTTTTGCGTGACGGTGCGGATGTGAACGAGGGAGGGCCCTGTGGCTGGCCTCCCCTGAGCTTGGCCTTGCTCGGAGGCGACGCCAACTTACCGGCCGTCAAAGTCCTCCTCGCGGCGAACGCCAAACTCGAGGCATGCCCCAAATGCCGACCACAGCAGACCCCTCTGCTGCTGGCCGCCGCCGCTCGCCAGGAGGCATGCACCCATGCGCTCATCGAGGCGGGCGCGAAGATCAACGCGCGCGACCACAGCGGCAAGCCGGCTCTGGTGCTGTGTGCGGCGTGGACTCCAGACGACAAGGCGAAGCGCGCATGCGTTCTCCTTCTGGACCGATCCGCCGATGTCTGCCTTCGCGATGCCGACGGCGAATACTTCGCGCATTCGAGCGCGCTGGGAGCGGGAAACGCTGAGACTGCCAAGATGCTGCTCGAGCGCGCAACCGCTGCAAGCTCACTTGCGCGGCAGCTGCTGCTCGAAGGCGAAGAAGACCAAGACCCTCGCAAGGCAAAGAGCACTACTCCCACAAGCAGTAGGAAAGGCGCGAAAGGCGGTGCAAAGAAGAAATGATCCTTGTTGGGTACCGGCATGAGTGTGCCCCCCCCGGCGTGAATCGCGTCTCTTATGACGCCCTCGCGGACCCCCTGGCGTGGGCCGCCTGTGCTCCGGGTAAGAAACGCAGTCCTGCTCCTCGCCTCGTGCTCGTCAACCCGAGTGCGCAGTGTGTTGGTTTACCCGGGGGTGACGCGAATCACAGTGTTTGCTTTCGTGACCGAGCGTGGCTGCGCACGGTGTGCGAATGTGTTAAATTGCACACTCACAGTAACACAGATGTGAATTGTCTATTGTGGGAGATACATTGTCGTCTGTCCATGACGGATGCAGTGCACATGCCGCCCTCTCACTCCGGTCTCCGGGTCGGACACCCTCCACTCACATGGTTTTACCGCCCCCATTGCCGTTTCCGCTCCCACCGCGGCTGCCACCCACGAAACCCGGCCCCTAGCGGCCCCGTGAGCGCGGAGCACGGCCCAGCGGCGCGCGGGCGAGTCGACGGGCGAAGCGGAGCCGCCGCGCCCTCGCCCGCGCCGTGCGCCCCCCCCGTCCCACACCCCGCGCGATTCCCGACTCCCCCAAAGAAGGTCGCAAGAGGCTAGGAAGCGGCGGCAGTCCGAGGTCCGCGCCGAGAGGAATCGCGGCGCCGGCGGAGTCGTTATACCTCGCGGAGTTGGTACCGTTGGGTAGTAACTGCCAAGCCGTCGTTGGATCTCCCATGCTGCTGCTTCTTGCACACTGACTCAAAATCCACACCAATCGCAACCGGAGGCGGCAGCCACCATCAGCTTCCAATCTCAATAAGATCTCAACGGGGGCGACGAAGCTCCCCTCCGTCCTACCGGTACTTCCGTCCGGTCGTCGCCAAATTGATTCACGTGTAGGCGCGGCGTGGAGCTACGCCATCGCCGGGACAAAGGAGGGCGAGTTCTGCTTCCAGAACTTGAACTCGTTAAACTCCTCTTGCTCCATCTCGGCCTCGGCGTTGTCCTTTTGCTTCTGTGGGCTGCCCGAGAAGGGGCGCTTGAACTCGATGTCTGCGTCGGCGTCCACGCGCAAGGTTGGCCCTCCAAATGAGCGCTTGAAACCCTTGCCGTCGCTGCCCACCATCTGCGTGTTAAGGAAGAGCTGGAGAGCCTTGGTAGTTGGATCGTCCTCGCACCAGCCGAAGGCGACGGTGCCGAACAAGCCCATTTTGTTGGTCAGGGCAAGCTCGGTGAAGCCACGCGCGCGAAGGAAGGATTGGAGCGCCGTGATCGCTTCGATATTCCACTCGGTGCCCAAGCCATATCCGGTCCGGAGAGGAGGCGTCGCGCCGTTGGCGTTCAGGAAGTGCTTGAACGCAGTTTTGAGGTGGCGGTCCCAAGGCGTGACGGCCGCGACGATGAACTCGTGCCCGTTGTTCAAGCTGTCCGCAACCTTGCGAACGTCGTTGAACACATCGACAACTTTACCCCAAACTCCCGTAGGCTTGGGTGTCACTATAAGGGGCTCGGAGAATGGACTCGTAATCTGGGCGCCGAGCTGATCGCCAAAGCCCCCCTGGTAGCCCTTCATCGGGCTCTGTGGCGGGCTCGTCGGTTCGGCCTCGATCTTGGAAAGGGGCTTGATCTCGGGCTTGATCTCGGGCACGACGCCGCTCGGCTTCGCGACCCAGCCCTCGGGCGAACGCTCGAGCGAGACGATCACTCCATCGGCAATGTGATTCGCAGAGCTTTGGCCATCCTCTGCCAGGAAACCATACTGTTTGAGCAGGTGGGCGAGCGGTGCGAGAGTCGGCTGCAGGTTGCCATCAACGGCCAGTGGCCCCGGCGCCCAACAGAACCGCCACTGGGTTGGCTCGAGCCCCTTGCCCTTGACGGCGGCCGCCTTGGCCTCCCTCGCGGCCTCGTCCATCTTCTTCTTGATCTCTTCCATGGTCTGTGGCGTCGCCGCCTCGGCCAAAGGCACCCTTTCGGCCAAAGGCACCCTTTCGGCGGAAGCCACCGCCTCGTCCACCACGCGGGCTGCGACCTGCATCGCCAAGGTGGCAGCCGGGGAGGCGTCCTCCTCAGCCTGAAGTGGCACTGGTTCGTTTTCTGCGACGGCGCGCCTCTTCCAACGCCCGAGCGAGCTTGCCGCGCATCGCCGATTGGATCTTCACCACACAGCTCGACTTGACCGCGGATTCGAGGATATTCTTGAAGCACGTGAAAAACTCGTTGAACTGCAAGGACCCGTCGCCGTTCTTGTCACACAGAGCCACCAGCTCACGAACGCGATGTTGTGGTGGAAGGGGCAAGTGCATCTCGCCAGCGATGTTCTTCCGAGACGCGAATCAAAGAGACGAGCATTCAGAGCTGGCAGATCATGGAAATCTCATAGGGCGCCATCATCTGCTACGAAGTGAGCGTGCGTGCATACCGTAATCAAGCCGCACATCTCGTCGACGTCCATGCCGCCGCTGCCGTCGACATCATGCTTCTTGAACGTCTCGCGCGCATAATCCATCCGAGCCTCCTTGTCCATGAGCAGCCGTATGGCCCATTTGATTGCCCCCTCCTTCTCTACAGGCGGTGCCATCTCTGGAGCATTCGCGGCCTTCGGATCGGCTGGCGCCGGTTCGGTCGACACCACCGCTAAAATTAAACCATCCCCCTCTCCGCTTTTCGCGCCGCCCTTCGCCTTGGACGTCTTCTTCTTGGGGGCCATGTTGATCGTGTATATCCGTGTTTGGAAAGGGCCCGATTTCCTAACTGGGACAAGTTTCTAGGGGAGCTTAAAAGAGTGCTGATCGTGCCCGGCGCGGCGCACCCGCTCATCCTGAGCATTCTCAGGGGCACAGGGTGCCCTGAACTAGATCCAGGTCCATTTGATCCGACGGCATATGCCTTGCCGTGTCAGCGGCTGCCATCGCGTTGAAAGACCTCGATCGTATCCTTCGCGAGATCGACAAGCTCTCGCTCGAACTCAGGGTCGGGCCTGCCGCGTCGCCGCTTCTCAACGTACGCGTCGTCGAGCTTCCGCTGCAGGTCGCCACGAGTCAAGAAAGTGCCAACAGGTGAGGGCAGTGTGTCGAGAGCGGCGACAACGAGCGCGTCGCGCTCGGCAGAGGTAAGACGTGGACCGCTCGTCGCCGTCGCCGCTCGCTTCGACAGCATAGTGGCCGCCTGCCGCTCGTCATCACCGAAGCATCCATAGGCTAGATCGATCTCCGCCTGGGCAGTCAACAAGGCGCGATGGTAGAAGCGCAGCTCCGTCGGCCGCATGAATGGCAACTCGTAGTTGAGTGCGTCACGGTTCAGCCCAGTCGCGGCGTCGGCCTCCACAATCGCAGCTAGGCACTCTTCTGCCTCCTTGGCGTGGCGCTCTACCTCGGCTGCCTGCGCTCTGGTGAGTACGCGAGCCTCCAAGGCCGCGGCGGTTGCGTCTTGGCTCAGCTGTCGCGCCCGCCCTTCCTTGAGCAGTTTCGTCACTAGCTTCCTTGTCGTTGCCCCGTGCTCCGATGGTATGCCCACGGGTGGTGGCTGCTGCTGTTGAAGGAGTCCAGAGAAGAGAAAGCTGTCAATGTCCTCGATGGACTGCGAGTACTGCGCCAGCGGAGCTATCGCCAGTGCGGTCTGTAGATCAAACGCGGTCGCGGAGCGTGGCGATGTGATCGCAACCGCCGCAAGGGAAGCGGTCAAGATGTCCAAGCGCGTGCAACGCATGCCTGGTGAGTGCCACGAGCGACGAGTAGGAATGCCCACGCGCGTTTAGCACAGTAGCCTTGCACAGTAGCCTGTGAACGAATTCTCAAAACCTTCAAAGTCCGCTTGAAGAAGATGTTAGGCGGGCGTGAGCGTGAGCTTGGATATCGTTAACTTTCTGCCACACACGAGCCCGTCCCGCCTTCTAGGAAGTGCCTGCTTGTGGCTCGCTCGCTCGCGCGCGTCGCGGCGGCCGAGTTGGCCAAAAGCCCAAATGGACATCATCCGCACCGCACGGCATGCGGCAGGGGGATCCGAAAAATTTGGCATGGGGATCCGAAAAATTTCTCCTCGTCAGGCTGCCCGGGCTCATGCACATGCCACCAAGACTCCCACCAAGTAGCCCGAGGCCGAGCTACCCCGCTAGCCCTGCGCTCCACTTCTCTCGCACGTACCTCACACATGGTCCATGAAGTCATTCCTTTCAGGCTCCGACGAGCTTGACGCAGCGCCTCCCCCACAGCGACGGACGTCTTCAACGATGCTCGAGGCATGGAACACAGCCTACAGATTTGGGGCAGATTTTGAGGGCAGATCTGGGGGCAGACCTAGAGGGAGCTTGCCAGGGCGCTTGCCAAGGGACTTGGCGGTACTGCGGAACTTGGCGGCACCGTAGATCCCAGGAACTGACCTGGGCAGCCCGCTGGGCAGCGAAGCGCGCGCCCGAGTTACCCGCTCCTGTACCGTTTCAAAACGGTACACATGATTTGGCACTAACGCTTGGTTACGATCTGGATGCTGCTCTGGCAAGTCGATGCTCATACCATCTTCGTTATTGTCATCATCATCAGCGTCAAACATCAACGTGGTCCTGTTCATGTTCTCAATCAGCCACTGCATCCCTGGACGCATCTCCGCTTCGGAGGAGCTGATAGAGTCCCGGCTAGCGTCCCAAGTACCGAAGTTGACCAGAGAAATCTCCCGCTCGCTGACAACGCCGCCACCGAGAAAAGCGGCAGAAGCAGCGGCTTTCGGATCTGCCACAAACGCCAAGAAAGCGAGGTCGCCCCTAATGGCCGCCTCCTTCGCGGCCGCTTCCCTTGTCTCGGCCGTGGCGGCCTCAAGCTCCTCAATGGCTACGGCCGCCTCCTCTTCTAGTCTCTTGAGCCTTCTGCTCTGAGCGATCTTTTGCCGTGTAAGGGTGGCGGCCTCCGTGTTCTGACGCTCAAGGTGCTCCTGTGCGACCGCCACCTCCATCTCCGACGCGCCGCTTTTGCCCCAGGCGAGCGAAGCGGCAGCAGCAACAGCGGCTTTCGGATCTGTCACAAATGCCAGGAAAGCGAGGTCGCCCCTTGCGGCCGCCTCCCTTGCGGCCGCTTCCCTCGCGGCCTCCACCGCGGGTGAGGCGGAAGAGGCTGACCACCTCGTGAGGTCAAGCACGGCTGCCACCGGCTCCACCGCCGCCGGAAGCATGCTGCTTGCAGCAGGCAGCGACGGTGGCGGCGTCGGCCCGTAAGCAGCTGTGATCACTGCCTCGTTGATTGAGCAGGTGCCGCTGTTGAGCAGCGCTTCACGGCCATTGCTCGGATTGATCACCGTTCGCTTGGTACGCCCGAAGATCGAGCGCGGTGCTCGTGCCTGCGCTGCCACCGGCTCCACGACCGCCGTCTCTGCTGCCGCCGGCTCCATTGCCGCGTGCACGTCTTCGAGCAGTGGTCGACCTGGTGGTTGCTTGAAGTTCGGACTCGAAGCTTTCGAGAAGCCGAAAGAGCTGAAAGAGCCCCACTGCTTCTCTCCGGCCATCCTTTTCTTCGCCTGACGTCCACGCCTGGATGTGCCGACACGTTGCTTTTCTGTGGGGAATGAAGCTGTTTCTGTAGAACCAGTAGCTTCCGAGACTGAGCCTGCTGCCTGGCCGCCTCCAACTGAGCTCGAGCTCGCCGAGCCAGCTTGTTCAAAGTACTGCTCATCCACCTTGATGAAGCTGTCCATCCTGAGGAGCACCTCAAATGCGGCAACTTCCTCGTCGCTAAACTCCTGCTTCGTGCGCAAGGCAGCTTCGAGTCGCTTGCTAAAGATCTCAGAGCCCGCCGTGGGCTTCTCAGGACCGACTTTCGTCCAGTGCGAGCCAATGCCCACGCGTGATTTCAAGGCCGTCCTGTACCGAATCTGATTCATCTGAACCTTTTTCAGCGAGACGCCCTCGCGTTTCAGGTTCCTCTTGGTGAGGAAGGCCCTTTGGATCAGGATGGCTGCAAGATCCTTTTGTCCGGCGCCTTGCCACCGCTGTCTGGTGCGCACTTGGTGACCCCGGGCCTTGGACTGAACTTTCGTGGCCGCTCTTTGCTTCTTCCCGTATCGCTTTCTGGCCGCGGCGTTGATCTTGTTACCCGCATACTTTTGACGCATGTTGAACAAAAGGTTGTCCATGACAGCAGCGATGGCTTCGGCCTCTTCCGCCACGGACGCGGCGGCGTTGACCCCTTCGTCCATAAAAGTCTCCAAGAGGCCATCCCCAGCATCCATGCCTATCAGCGCCGCAAGCATGCTAGGGATGACCGTGAGGAAGCCTACGATGGCGATGCAGCACTCCGTGATTGACATCTCCTTCATGTTGTACACGCACCTGATCAGCTGCACCACGACGGCTTCGTAGCCCTTTTCAAGGATGGGAATGAACATCCCGAAGAGCAGCAGCAAGAAGACTGCCATTTGTATCAGCGGCTGGAGATCGAAGAGCTCGGGGAAGCCCGACACAAGCAGCAGGAGCGTGCAAGTGCCCTCTGTCAGGTACTGCGCGGTGATGACAAAGTTGTCGATGCGGTCCGCGGACGGGCCGCCAAACATCGTGTACACG
This sequence comes from Chrysochromulina tobinii, assembly GCA_001275005.1. NCBI lineage: Eukaryota > Haptophyta > Prymnesiales > Chrysochromulinaceae > Chrysochromulina > Chrysochromulina tobinii. The sequence continues at coordinate 1,156 of JWZX01002513.1, read as the reverse complement.
GCAATGCCATATTGCAGGCAGATCACCGCGAACATCTGCGCGTCGGCCTCAGGAGAGCCTGGTTCGATGACCGGGCCGATGCCTGTGAGAATCGCGATGCTCAGCTGAATGAGGAGCAGCAGCCACTCGTACAAGACGCCGCTGATTCCATAGCTACCCGAGGCGCGGTTGAGCCAGAGCATTTTATTGCCGTCGATTGCATCGCCAGGACGTGGGCGGAGGAGCACCACCGGATGGGCGAGAAGTCGCTCTGTGCGGTCAGGCTCCACGACGTCTTCCTCGGGCTTGGTCCAGTCGCCGCGTACGCGACCCACCAGGTTGAACTTCTTGCCTCGGAGTCTTTGAGGACAGCAGCTAAGGCGTATCTTCGAGACCAACCAGTACGCCGGATCATCCACCTCTGACAGATCCGCAGGCTCGAACCACTCCCACGAGTCCGCAGAGTAATACCACCAAAAGTGAAGCAGCGTCACGAAGCCCGACAGAAAGAACAGGCCGACGACGGCGAGGATGATGAGACCCGGCCAGCGGCATTGGGCTATGGTGCACGTGATATTCGTGTCCAGCAGGAGCTCTATGGACTTCCCGACCAGCCCAGTGATGAAGACTGACATGACGAGGTTCTGCATGTTTGGAAAGACGAAGACGCCGGGAAGCGGCCTGAATGGGATGCCCTTGCCCATGGCAAACTTGTCCGGCTCGTTCTCTCTCTGCTCGTAGTATTTCTTGTTCATCCGCTTCTTCCAGTAGACCTGCGCGAACACTTGGACGGACGTGACGAGCGACATGGCCATGACGAACGTCACCAGGTTGTCGATCAGAGCGGCCAGCGTGTCCGGCGCGTCCTCGCCACACTCTGTTGCCGACCCCCCCTCCCCACCGCCTCCTTCGTTGAGCCGCCGCCGACCCCAATCGACGCAGTCCAAGGAGTCATCCGCGCTGGTTTCGTTGATGTCCGCGTCGCTGCTGGTTGCATTCTCATCGTTGCTGGTTGCATTCTCACTTAGGTCGACCAGCCGGCGTGCCAGCCAGATTGAGAGCCGTCGCCGGCTGCCGCCGCCGTCGCCGCCGGCTCCGCCGCCAAAGGCGCCAAAGGACCCCGAGGCCCATCCCATGCCACCAGCAACTCCGCTCTGCAACTCGCTCTGGTTAGCCG
>JWZX01002512.1:0-22497 GCA_001275005.1 Chrysochromulina tobinii | reverse complement strand
TCGTCGATGCGCTCGCTCAGCACCAGGGGCATCAGGGGCGCCGAGCTCGGATAGTGGAGGAGGCTGGGAAGATGCAGCACACCGCCGGACGGCGATGCTCGCAGAGCCTCCTCAGCCACTCGCCACGGGACTTGCTCGCAGACGATTGAGGCGCGATGAGCCAGGCTCGAATCTGGGAAAGTGCGCCAGGATGGATGCGCCGGTTCGGAGTGTATCCGCCGCGGAGCGAGCGCCTGTGGGCTGATGATGGCTTCCCTTGGAGCGAGGACGGTGGTCACTGCCCTTCGGGGGAGCATGGGCACTGGAGCGCCACAGGAGCTGCTTGCTTCCGCCTCCTTACTCGTACATGTAGCTGCTTGTTCCAACCAAGTGAAATTACGAGGCCGGGTTTCGTAAATGGATCTGCGTCGGAACTCATTTATGGGGAAGGAGTTTCGGGCCCAACCAATCGTGTGTAATTCACACGACGACTCGCGCTCGACGCCGCGGACGCTCGTCAACAATGATGCTCGGCGACAAGCACGTCTCCGAAATGCGTGTCGGCTACATCATCATGATCTCGTGTCTGATGATCATTGCGCTTGGCGTTGTTTTCACATTCATGGACCGCCTGCAGGAAATCCTGATTCCCTTCGTGCTTGCCGTGGCGCTCTCGTACTTGCTGACTCCGCTGGTCAACTTCCTCTCGTGTCATGGGCAAGCGCACCGCTGCAGGCTCCACCGCGGCATTGCCGTCGGCCTCGCATTCCTCGTGGGCGTGGGCGTGCTCGTCTTTGTTGCCCTCGTTCTCCTGCGCGCCCTCACAATCTTCCAGGAGCGCTCAGCGAGTTACGCCGACCGTGTCGAGGATCTGCTGGAGAGCATGTTCGAGACGGCGGAGCGGTGGGGGCTCAGGATAGCCAATAACGAGACGGCGCTTCAGCGACACGCCGACCACACCGCCGCCCAAGAAGCCCAGGAGCTGGTCAAGGGCTTCCTATCCGAGGTCTCACTGACCAACATCATCCTCGAGCTGCTCGGCACTGCGGCGCACGTGGCGGAAGCCGTCATGTATATCGTGCTCTTCCTGATCTTCATGCTCGCGCACACGTCCGAGCGCGACCCGAGGAACCACGTGGGCTACCGGTGCGAGCGCAAGATCTACACGTACATCCGTGGCAAGTCGGCCATCTCGGGGTTCGTCGGGGGCATGCATGCCTTCGTGCTTTGGCTCGTGGGGCTTCAGGTGCACTCGCCAACGACGCCGCGCGCAGGCCCTCCAGGTACGGGTCCACAATGACTGACAGACAGCCCACGGCGATCTCGCGCGATCTCGCGCGTCTCTCGGTGGCAGGGGCTGTGGCTCCCCTTTGGTGTGCTCACCTTCTTTCTCAACTTCATCCCCAACGTGGGTGGCTTGGGCGCCGTGCTGCTCCCCATGCCGCTCATCGCCCTCGATCCGCAGTTCAGCTCGGCGGAGACCGCAGTTTCCTTCCTCGTCCCGTTTGGCGTCAACATCTTTGCGAAGGACGTCTTGGAGCCAAAAGTTTTGGGCCACGCGACCGATCTGAACCCCGTCACGATCTTACTTGCCATCCTCATCTATGGCTCCGTCTGGGGCGTGACTGGCATGGTGGGCCGATGGCCTCCTCTGAGTGCCTTGGCTGGCCACGGCGCCCGGAACGGCGCTCGACATCCGTCCGTTGCCCTCCGGTTCGCCTGAGTGCCTCTGATGACACTGCGGGTGCTCGCCAGTACGCTCACCACGGCGCCCTCTCCCCACAGGTGCTCGCCATCCCGCTCACGGCGGTGCTGCGCATCTACCTCGAGTCGCTTGAGCACCCCGTCCCGCTCCAGATCGCCAGCCTGCTCTCGGGACACCACGCCCACGACGACGCCCACGAGCCCGACGTGCCATTGCCCTCCACCGACTACCTCTACCAAGTGGGTGCGGGCGCGCCCTCGGGCGCCGTCGTGGGCGCACCCACGGGCGGCGGCGCCTCGGCGGATGCCCATCCGCAGCGCCGTGGTGAGCGCCGAGGCCAACGGCCGGACGAGCTGACGAAGCTGACCCAGCTGACCCAGCGTGACGCGAGCGCCCGGTACAGCGCCCTGCGCGACCACCCTCCTGCGAGCGCTGTACCGGGCGCGCGTCCCTCGGACTCCTCGATCGAGGTCGGAGAGCCCACGGCGCGCGCCGTAGCGAGCGCCTTGACGGGCGCACTGCCGACGCCGACGGTCCAAGAGGACGAGGAGGCGGTTGCGTCACCCAGGTCGCTCAAGGACCTGCGTGCGGTGTTTGGCAATTGAATAATTTGATTCTCCTGTGGCCCCTTTTTAGGAAAGCCCGAGGCGCCGAGTCCTGCGGCGCGAATAGCCGCCCGAGACGGCGCGGAAAAATGCCGCATTCCTTTGCAGTGCTGGCCATCGCGCTGCTGCCGCTGCGATCCGCGATCGTCGTCCTTACGCCGTCCGTGCCCACCCGCCAGCGTGGCTGCGCCGTCGCCATGGCCAAGGACGCCGACGAACCGAAGTCGGGAGGCCGTCGCGCCATGCCTATCGACTTTGAAGCGACCGAGCGTGAGTCGCGCGAGGAAGCGCGGCGCCCTCCGGCGAGGGCCAACGAGCTCGCGGCACACCTACCACCGTGGGCCGCGGCGATCGCGCTCGATCCGATCGCCAACCAGGAGTATGAGACGACGCAGCAGCGGGGCCGAGCAGCGGCACTCAAGAAGACGAGCGTGGAGGGACGCACGTGGGAAGGCCTCGACTCGGAGTGGGACCCGGAGGGTGCGACTGCGGGCGCCGCGCAGTTCACTCCCTCGGAGCTCGCCGAGGACTACAACCTGCCGCTTGAGGGCGTGTGCGAAGCGCTGATCGAGCTCGGCGTGCCGCCTGCACGCGTCAAGCTCAGTCGTCCGGTGCGCTCGTTCTGCAGCCAGTCACAGCTGGCACAGCTGCTTGAGTACCTCGCGACGTGCGACCCGATCGCGGCGCGCGAGGCACGCGCCGAGGAGACCCTCGAGGAGATGGCCGAAGGCACGCGCTTCTCTGCCGACGACCTCGTCGCTCTCTGCCGGCAGTCGAGCATAGCAGTCGTCCTCGGTGCCGACACACGCATCCAGGCGAACGAGGTGGCGCGGCTGCCGGGAGAGCATGGAGCGCGAGCTCGCGTGGCGCCCCGCGCGCACGCAGGGCGACGCCCCCCTCCCGATCGCCTCCGACGATGACTAGTATCCGCCTCGCGTTTGTGTGCGTGCGGTGAGCAGGAGGCTCGCAGCCGACCAGGCGAGCGTCGTGCCGGTTGAGTCGAGACGAGACTGCCGACGGCGCGGCGCAGGCCTGCGCGAGCTGCCCGCGGCGCGGGCGACACCCGACAGTTTCTGCGTCGCTGTACTGTGATATTTATATTTCTCCACCACTCCAATGCACCGCTCACCGCTGACTGTGATCTGTGTATACCCCGGACGCATGCCGCCCTCGTATGTACGCACACAAAATCTGATCGCGCTCGGCCACTGACTGGGACGCTGCCGTTCTTGTTGATCCACTAGCTACATGGGCAAGGGCATGGACAAATGACTGGCATAGTTTTCCATGCCCCTGTCTCGGCAGCTCTCCGAACAGAATTGCACGTCGTAGGCGAGGTACACGTTGCGCTTCGCAGTGATGACCTTCTTGCACTCGCCGCACACACCCCGCACCGGGCCCGGTGAAAGCTCACAGCACTCCAATGAATTGTCGCGACTCAGTGCCGGTGGCGGTGCTACTGCGACCGGTGAGGTTACCGCTGAGGCCACGTAGACGGGCACCTCATTGTGGCTACGAGAGATCGCATGGCTACCTAGGCTTGCAGATGCGACTGATGAGACCGCGCAGGCCACGTATACAGGCATCTCGTTCTCGCTAATATAATGCCTGCTCGAACATTTCTTCGCCAGGCGCGGTCTCTCGGTCTCGCCGAGGTTGGACTCGCTCGGGAACGACTGCAAGCTCCACTCGTGAGTCCAATCCTGTGCTTCCTTCCTCTTTTCGACGCAGCATGCCGCCGGAACGGCAAACGGGGTGGTAAAGGCGAACAGGAACATGTCAAAGGGTCTTCTCTGGATGTTCTTGACGAGGTCGTTCCAGCTCCGGCCGAGCTCACTCACGTGCAAGCCGGGCATCATGCGGCCTCGACAGCGTTGGCTGGACTGGCAGGCGGCTGGGTCTCGTCCGTCCCGCGAAGGTCTCCGTTCCCTCCCTCTCAAGCGGCTGGGACCTACTCTCTCCGCGGGATTTCGCTTCGAACCGAAATGACGAACGTATCTCGAAATCTCCCGCGATATACGTTTTCATGCTACATGTATTTCACAACAATCCGTGAGCAAAGAAACAGGACCTGTCTTGTTGGACTTGACGGCGCACCATGAAGCCTTCCATTCCTTGTGTTCACATGAAGTACGCCGTCGTAAGAGTCAACCACGAGGCAAAGTCTCGGCATATGCGAAGCTCAATCCTACCTCGCTCCGCACGGGCCGCTCGGCGCGTCGGAGGGCAGCGGCAGCAGTTTTTGTCCACCGCCGTGCTCGACATTGCATCCGAGGTCGAGCTCAAGGCGGGGTCGACGTCGGCCGCTGGCAACGTGCTGCTCGCGAAGAAAAAGGTTGAGTGGAAGCCGCGATCGATGGAGCGCAGCCGCGTGCCCGTTGAGACGTCGCAGCTCTTCTGTGCGAGCAACGACCCGCTGCAGCACACGTCCGATGACGTCGGCAAGTTCTTCCAGCTCGAGGCGGGTACAGCGCTCTTCGAGCTCTTCTACCACATCGGCTTCTGCGGCGACGCGGTTGAGGATCGCGCGCGCCGGCTGCAAAGCTCGGCGATGATGGTGCGCGAGCGCGGCCTCGAGGTGCGCGACGAGCTGCTTCGCTGGCAGCATGAGGGCACCCTCGGCAAGCAGCAGGGCCTGCTGCTCACGGGTGAGTCGGGCGTCGGCAAGTCGTGCGTGCTCAACTACGTGCTCTCATGCTGCCAGCTGTCGGGATGGCTGGTAGTGGCAGTGCCGCACGCGGCTGACTGGACGCTCGGGCTGGGAGCCAAGGACTGCCGGCACCCGAACGAGGCCTACCGCGTGACCGACCCCGCCTACTTTACCGACCTGCCGCCGGAACTCGTAGGCGCAGACGCCCTGTACGAGAACCCCGAGGCGACGGCGCACTTGCTCATCTCAACCTACCTGTCGCAGCGGCCGGCGCTCGAGAAGGTGCGGCTCAAGGGGGCCGAGCGCATCGCGCACTACGCCGCGCGCGCCAAGGACCAGAATGCGGGCCCGACGCTCGCCGATATGCTCGCGCCCTATGCCACTGACGAAACTGGAAGCTTCTCGGACTTTCCGATGCCGCTGCGCCCCGTGTACGACCTCTTCGCCGAGCTGTCGCTGGCGACGGAGGTGCCGGTGCTCGTGGCGGTGGACGGGCACAACCGGTGGGACCAGATGGCCTCGTCGTGCCACTGGCACACCAAGGTGCCCCTGCATGCGTCCGAACTTCTCGTGCCCAAACTTTTGGGCGACCTGTCCGAGTACGGGGGCGCGATGGCCAATGGCGTCGTGGTGGGCTCCGTCACTCACGGCGGCGCCCAGCCGCCAGGCGTACCGCCCGCGCTGCGCAAGCACATCCCGCCGCCGCACGACTTCACGCGCCCGCGCTCGCTCCCGCCCGCGCTGCGTGCACTCCTTCGGCCCGTTGGCACCTATGGACCAAAGGAGATGCAGGCCGCCCTTGAGTTCTATGCCCTCACCGGCCACCTTGCCAACCGGGGTCTCGAGGCGCAGCTGCGGGACGGCTCGCTGCGCACCAAGGTCGGCCTGCTCACCGCCGGCGTGCCCGACGACGTCTTCAAGATCTGCGAGCAGCTCTGAGGCGACGTGTCGGGCAGCTGCCGACCGCGGGTCTCTCTTAAGATCTCTCTTGGGCCGCATCGCATTAAGTTGTGTGCCATTGTGTGGTCACTGATCCCACGCCCGACGTCGCCACTTGTGGTCACGCTAGACCCACCGCCGGACCGTCGCGCACCGATAACGCGCACAAACGCGCACACGGCACAGGGCACACCACCTATCACCTTTATATGCGTTAATTCATGTCGAACCCTCAGTCGTTGCCTATTTTGCACTGCTAATTTGCTATATTGTTCGACATCATCGCGCGCGGAGGGCGTGGCTGCTCGTCGGACTGTACGGTGTCGACGCACGACGGCTGTACACGCGCACCGCATAGCCAACTGGATTCGCTGTACCGCGACGCCCCCCGGACCGGCCCTACGAGCTACGTCGGCTCGTAGCGTATCGGTGCGGTGCGCAGCCGGACGCGTTCGGCCGGTACCGGTACACGTTACCGACCGCGCCACGCGTGCGCGCGCGCGCGTGCGTGCGGCCCGCGCGGGGTCCGGAGGCAATACACATATGCGGGCGGCGTGCACGGTAGAGTTCGGCAACTACCACGCCGCGCTTGTGCCCCGACGACGCCGGTTCCAACTTCACCACCTGCTTCTTCTTGAGCGATACCGTTGGTTCCGACTTCACCACCGCCTTTTTCTTCACGTCAGCGGCGGCGCGAGAGCTCCCGCTGAGGTCGACTCGTCGCACTCGCTGGCTTGGGGCCCCACATCTTGCCGAATAGTACGTGACCAGAAGGCACGTCACGGCGGGGGAGGGCACGCGCTACTGCTGCTACTGCTGCTACTGCTGCTACTGCTGCTACTGCTGCTATTGCTGCTACTGCTGCTGTTGTGCTTGCGCAGCCGGCGCACAGTACGTGCCAAGTTTCTTGGCGGCGTCGGAGCCGTAGTAGACCGTGAAATGCGCAGTCTCATTGAGCGCCGCGTTCCACACGCCGTCCACATCCCACTCGATTGCCTTCGAGGTGGCAGCGCGGCACGCGCGTAGGCACGCCACCTGCCCCACACGCACGTCCGGGTGGGCGCCCAGCTGCACGTGCGGCGGGCGGTCGTTGGAGAACGGCCCCGTGTAGTTCACCAGCCACGCGTCGCCGCCTGGCCACGGCCCGAAGAACGTCACGTTGCGGCCGCAAGACGAGTGGGAGGGGGCGGCGGCGGCAGCAGCGGCCGCACTTGCCACCGCCAAGCAGTAGGAGAGACTAAGAAGAAGAGCCATGAACACGGCGTTTCACGGGGCGCTCACATCCGGATGTTTCACAACTTTCATCTTCAACGTAAAGGGTTCGGCTCCGCCAAACTCAAAATTGGGCAAATGGAGGCTGGAGCGTAGAAGGCCCTACCCTGCAGCAAGATTAGATGCTGAGCGTAAGAGCGTCGAACCGGGGAATGACGCGTGCCCCGGGAGATACAAACAGGGTTGCGCTTCTGTGAGTTTCTGTGAGTGCGGTTGTAGGGTGGCTCAGACGGACCAGACAGCCTGGACTGGTGCATGGCTAGGTGCATACTGGATGGCCGACACCTGCTTCGGGTCGTAGACGACGTACTCGTGGCCGCTTGAAACGGCCCGGGCGATGCATACGGAATTATAGCCCAAGGAGTTGAGCTTCTGCAGCGTCATGGTGGGGTCCCCGGCGGCCTCAAGGGTGTGGATCCTACCGAGGGCAACCGTCGCCTCCAGGATCACGCCTTTCTTGTGCGCCTTGTGGGCCGTGAGCTCAGGAGTCGTGGCAAAGTAGATGCCACCCCCAGCCAGCCCACCAGATCCTGGCTTCATCTTCTGCGTCTGAATGATGATATTTGCCGTCGCAAAATCGGTTTGGTGGTAGAGCTTCGTGCCTGAGAGCGCAAGCTGCTGCTGCTGCTGCATCGCCATCTGCTGCTGCATCGCCATCTGCTGCTGCAACTGCTGCTGCTGCTGCCATTGCTGCTGCTGCTGCTGCTGCTGCCATTGCTGCTGCTGCTGCTGCATAGCCATCTGTTGCTGTATCTGCTGCATCTGAATGCCGGTGTTGCCGTGATATGGCTGCATGCCGGTGTTGCCGTTGAGACGGCGATGACAGCTTGCGCAGAGGCAGCAAAGGAGGAGGACGGTGACGATGCCGCCGCCTGTAGATCCCGCCACTCCTTCGGTGGTCCCTTCACCAGTCTCATTTTTCGGAGACAGTTGGCATTCAACGCTTGCCATGCTGTTGAAGCTGAGGAGGAATATCAGCCAGGCTCTCCTCCAGGGAGCGCCTCCTGGTTGCGACAGCCCTCGCAAAATCCCTCTTGCTCCTTGCATCCCCGCACGCATCGGTGCTCCAAAGAGTCTCTCAAGGACGGTGAGCGCCGTGAGCGAGGAAACAGCAGCGAGCGCCGCCGTGATCGTTGCGGCCTCCATCGCATCGTCACCTGCGCACGGTCAACACGCATGCGTCCAAAGTTCAGATTCCCAGACACAGGACAACGACCAGTGGGCCAGTGTCCAGTGACCAGGGAGCAGGTTGGCCAACCGAGTCGCGTTGGGAGCGTTGCGATCGTGCGCGTTGCGAGCGGGAGCATTCGAGCGCGCAACGGTACGCACCGCCCCTCGCGTGCGGGTCGCCACCGATGACCGCCGGGGTGCAAGCTCCTTCTCTCCGAGGATGAGCAAAACCCTGCACCGTGGCACTTGTGGCCGCCAACGGATCAGCGGAGCCGGCGGCAATTTGGTCGGAGGGGGCATCGGCGTCGTCCGCTAAGTCCATGGCGATGATGTTGTCGGAGCCAGCCACCATATCGCGTTCGTGCGCGCACGCTGAACCCCCGCGTCTTTATCGAGGCCCGTCCAAACATTTTTCCCGTTACGGCTCGTGTTCCTCTTACAAAAACACATGAAAAACTCATTTCACGCTCACTTACCCCCCACGCTCTAACACACATAAGGGGCCGTCGCGCACACGCAGGCATCAAAAACGTATGTACAAGGGCGTGAAAGACCATGTAGAGTACCATCAGCAAATCCGATCCTCTCTCGCCTTGACGCTCCGTCGTCTCCGCGACAGCTCCGCCGCGCTATTTGGCCACCTCTCGCAAGCTCATGGAATGCATCAACCCCTAGAGTTCAGTCCAACTCAGCATCAAGTGTGCCGCCATCGGCATCTTCAAACCCCGCATTGCATCACCCCACGCTCCACGCCCCTCCAGCTCAGCGCCGCCCCGGACGAGGCAAGCGTCGCCTCCCCTTCCCCCCGGCTGACCACTCCCAAGGCCTTGGGCGCGCATGCGAGCCGTTACATGCGAGCCGTTCCCACCCGCCTGTACAGCCGTTACAGGTTCGCTCTGCCTCCACCGCCAAGGCGTGGGGGGCGGGGGGCGGGTGCCGTGTCGGGCGTGTCCTCCGCCGCACCGAGCGGGCGCGGCGCGCCTCATTCCTCGAACGGGATGGCGGCGGCGGCGGGCGCGGCGGCGTCTGGCACAGTGGGGTCCGCAAAGACGCTCTCGAGGCCGAAGATGACGTCCTGCGCGGCCTCCTCGCGCGCCTTGCGCTCCGCCTCGAGCCGCTCCTGGTACATGGCGGCGGTCGCCTCGGCGTTGTCGAAGACCGACTGCTGGTTCTTGATCATGTCGCCGGGCTCGCGCTCAAGGGTTTTGGTGGAGAGGGCGACGCGACCCTTACCCTTGTCCTGAGAGATGACCATGCACTTGAGCTCCGTGCCAACGGGGATGACCGCCTCGACGTTGGAGACTGGGACGGGAGGAGCGGGAAGGGAAAGGGGGGATGAGCGGCGAGAGGCCGGGGCGGGGGGGGAGACAAGTCGAGGTAAGGGGCAACGTCAGAGAGGCACAAGGGCGCAGAGCCAGGAAGAGGGGGGGGGAGGAGGGGAACGGGCGGCACGCACTGTGGTCGCACGAGATCTGCGAGATGTGGATCAGACCCGACATGCCGCCGAGGTCGACGAAGGCGCCGTACGGCTTGACGGCGGTGACGACGCCCTTGAGGACCGTGCCCACAGTCAGATCGGAGATCTGGTTGTCGGCGTTGGCCTTCCGGTACGAGACGACGAGACGCGAGTTCTCCTTGTCGACGTCGAGGAACTTGACCTTCAGCTTCTTGCCGATGAAGTCCTCGCTCGGCGTCTGGCCTGCCATGAAGTGGCTGCCGGGCAGGAAGGCACGCAGGCCCTCGACGAGCATCATCGCGCCGCCGCGGTTGACTGCGACCACCTCGCCCTCGACGACGGCGTCGTCGGCGTACAACTTTGCCACCGACTCCCACGCCGTGTCAAAGAGCAGCCGGCGGCGCGAGAGCATGAGCTGGCCGTTCTCGTCCTCGCGCGACACGATGACGAACTCGTACTCCGCGCCCAGCGCGAGGCAGTTCTCGGGCTTGTCGGGCTTGACGAGCGCCATCTCCTGCAGCGTGACGTAGGCAGATGATTTGACGCCAATGTCCACGAGCGCGCCGTTGGGCTCAAATCCGATGATGCTGCCGGTCGTCACGTCGCCGCGCGAGAAGGTCGGGATCGCGTTCATCGACTGCGAGAGCTCGTCGTATGAAAAGTCGACCGCATTGTCCGCCCAGCCCCCCTCGGGTACGAATTTTAGGCCCGAGTAGCGTGAGCGCAGGCGCTCGTCGCGCGACATCGATCCCGCTTTCTTGATCGCGAAGCCAGCCTCCTCCATTGTCGCGACCAGCCTCGCCGACCCGCTGCGGCAGCTGTGGGCGGACGCACCGCAGTTCGAGGCGTCGTGGCTGGCGCTCATGGGCGCCGGCACGAAGGCGGCGTCCGCGCTGAGGATGGCCGAGGCGGCGAGAAGCTTACGCATTTCTGTGGCTGCGGTGGTGCGGACGGCGAGGACGCGGTGGCGAACGCGTCCACGTGAGTCGGTCTAGGAAAAGAGGTCTGACGAGCTCTCGCGAGGTCGCTGCCTCGTGGTGGTTTCGTCCGTAACCTTTCTTGCCATGCCAGGTTGTTTGCATCCAGATACTCTCGCGCCAACCCTGCGCCAAGAGGAGTGCTGACGCTGCGGATTCACTTGGCTTGACTTGCTTGCCTTCTTTAGAAAAACACTCGCACTGACCATCGGCACCGACTATGGATACTGCCCGCGAGCCGGCAGTGCTCTCGGCATGCTTGCGTGCCATGAGATGCCAGTGCGTATGTTGTGGCTGCGCACCTCCTTTTGCCCCACGTTACAGGAGACGGAGGGCGTGCAAACCATCACCAACGAGCTGCTCGACGCCGCTGACGCTGCAGCAGACGACGGCTTGCCCGGCTCGGGCTACACGCTGCTCGGTGTCGACGCGTGCGCGTCGCTGCAGCACCCCTCCAACCGCGCCTCGCTCACCTCGTACGCGCAGACACGCGGCCTCACGCTCGTCTTTGGCGAGCGCACCGGCGAGGCGCTGCGGCCGCGCGCCATCGAGCGGCTCATCTTCCCGCGCGATGAGGCATCGGCCTGCCTGTCACGCGCGCTGGCCAGCGCGCCCGGATGGAACGACCCGCACGTGCACCTGTCGCTGAACACGCGCTCGCAATTGCAGCAGCCTCAGCAGCAGCAGCAGCAGCTGGGAGGCCGCGCTCCATACGCTGGCGCCAGAGCCGCCTCGGCCTCATCGACGGCGGCGGTGCCGCGCACATTCGAGGAGCGGCTGCGCGCACTGCGCGTGCGTTTCGCGCAGGCGTGTATGCACCGGCGCCCACTCGTGCTCTCACCCTTCCCGCTGGCGCCCCGGCCCGCTGCCTCGTTGGCGCCGGCGCCGGCCCGAGTGACGGCGCGTGCGGCGCAGGCAGAGCACGCTCGGCTAGTCTCGCTGCTGACGGACCGGCACGCGCTCGCGCTGCACGCGAGCCCGTTCAACACGAGTGCCGCCGCCGCGATCGCCCAGCGCCACCCGCTGCGCATCGCGGCCGGCGCCGAGGGCGTTCAAGCCTGGGTTCGTCATATGGCGCCGAGGGGTTCGTCATATGGGGTTCGTCATATGGCGCCGAGGGGTTCGTCATATGGGGTTCGTCATATGTCGGCGGCGGCAGTTTCGGCCGCGGCGAGGGCGCTCCCAATCTCGTCCCAATCTCATCCCAACCTCGTCCCAATCTCATCCCAATCTCCCAATCTCCCAATCTCATCCCTTCTACTAGTCAATACGAACGCGTACGCGGCACGCGCCGTGCTGCCGTGGGACGCGATGGCTCCCCATCCTATGGAATCGCTCTTCGCCGTGCGTGCGTGGAACTACGACGACGGTGCCGCCAGCGGTGCCGCCAGCGGTGCCAACGGCTCGAGAGCCGTTACGGGAGCCGCGCTGATGGGGCCGTCGGCGGGGATGGCGGCGGCGGCGGCTGGTCGATGGCGGCTGCGCCCCGGCGATGTCGCCTCTGCGCCCGGGCGTCGACTGGCGCCCGTTGGCGGCCATGGCGGCGGCAGCCGTGGCGGCGGCGGCGGCGGCGGCGGCGGCGGCGGCGGCGGCGGCGGCGGCCATGGCGGGGCGGTAGTCCCTCTCGGGGTGCCTCTGACTGCAATGCTCCGCTCTCTCGAGGTGCCGCCCCTCGATGTGATCCTTCTCATCCTCTTCCCTGCATGCAAGTGCTCACTACGACGCCCCTCACTCCCCACAGGTGCCGCCCCTCGATGTGATCCTTCTCATCCTCTTCCCCTCCGCCGCCCGCCGCCCGCCGCCTTTGCTGCGGGTGAGGCCGCCGGCGCAGCCGCCGCGACCGCCGCGACCATGGCTGGCCACTTGGAGACCCAGGGCGCCCATCATGGCGCTTCGGGTGGGCGGCTGCCGAGCCTGGCTGCGCTTGCGGGGGGTCTCGACGCCGATACGGCCGCCGTCCGAACGTGGGCTTCGGCCGCCTCGCGTGCGAGCGCGCGCCGTGGCGAGCGCGTGCATCGGCGCGACAGCGGGTACGAAGGCGCCGATTGGAGCGACGGCAGCCGCGACGGCAGTCGGGTCGGCAGCAGCGACGGCAGCAGCAGCAGCAGCAGCAGCAGCGACGGCAGTCGGGACGGCGTGCAAGGCGGCGGAGGTGGGTCCACATTCGGGCTGCCACTCCCTTGATTGCCTCTGATGACCTCTGATTGCCTCCCTCATCAGGTGGGTCCACATTCGGGCTGCCACTCCCTTGATTGCCTCTGATTGCCTCTGATGACCTCTGATTGCCTCCCTCATCAGGTGGGTCCACATTCGGGCTGCCAGCGCCGCTGCTGGCGCTCGGGGCGGCGCTCGGTTTGCTCGCTGCATACGAGCATGCAAAGTGGCGGATACGCGCGCGACGCGAGCGCCACGCCTCGGATGCCGCCTTCGGTCAATGCGAGCGATCTCGCCAGTCGGAGCTCGCCTCGCCTTCAGCATTACATGCAATCGGGTGGCGACGGCACGGCGGCATGGGCGCCGTCTTGGGCGGCGAGGACGGCCTCGCTGATGAGATGTGCAATCGAGAGGACTCGGGCACGGGCACCGACTCGAAGCGCAAGGGTCGTACCAAGGCACGGCCGTTGCTGCCGTCGGCCTGGACCCAGCCTCACGTGCCGCCGCTCCCCGCACACGATTCCCCACACGATGCCTTCGACGACGTCCCCAGAAGGGAATATCTGCCCGCGCCCATCCCCTGTGCGTTGCATGCGCTGCATGCGCATGCCACGGCGCCCTCGGCCGTCGAACCAAGCACCATCTCCCGCCGCGGCTTTGCCTACAATGCCTCGTGGGACTGACCTCGCCGAGTCTTCCCCCAAAGATCTGCCTCGCGACGGTTTCACGCGCGAGCCGTTCACCGCGGAGCAGTTCACAGTGTTGCTTGGGCGCGAGGCTGTGAACACAAGCTCCAGCCTGACGCGGGCGGGCAGCAGGGAACCCCTGCTAGCTGAGGATGAGTACGGCTCACGCGGCACCTCGCCCCAAGGCACGCCCAGCCGCAGCAGCTTCACACCCAGCAGCTTCACACCTAGCAGCTTCACACCCAGCAGCTTCACACCCAGCAGCTTCACACCCAGCAGCAGCAGCTTCACACACCCCGAGCTCGGCCCCGCACTCGACCTACCCTACAGCGCCAGCCCCCGGCACCGCTGTCGACCCTATGCCTCTGCTGGCGTGGATGAGCCGCCATGGTGTGATCTGGCGAGCTGCGATCTCCCGACGCCCACCACGGCGCCCAATCTGGCGAGCTGCGATCTCCCGACGCCCATCACGGCGCCCAGCACGGGCCAGCTGTTGTCCAAGCGCTCCAGCGCCGCCGACGGCGCCGTCGCGAGCGCGCCCAGCACAGCGCGTGTGTCCTCGTGGACATGGGCGCCCAGCACGGCGCTGACCGCCGCGCCCCTAGGTCCTCGGCGCTCGCTGCCGCCTCCTCCCCCGGGGCTGCCGCCCGGCATCCTCTAGTGGAGGAGGGCGGCCTGGTGCCACGGAACGGGTTCGCTTCCAACTGCAGCCCGACGGGACCACAACACCTCGAGCCCGTCGCCTTCGTCCATCCCGCTCTGCCCACGACATCGTCTTCAAGCCGCCAGGCGCTGCCGGGCGTACCCACCCGCCTGTGAACAGACCGGAGCAGCTGTGAAGTCATACGGACGCAGGAGCGGGACACAACCACATTGCTTGAAGGCAGACCGCCGACCCGACCGCGCCGTGGAGCGTGGTCCGTGACTGCGTTGTCGTCTCTCCATCGCGCGGACACACTCTTGTTGCAAGGAGTAATACCCACTTGAGACTGTGCCCCATGTACTAGGCAGACTCGAGATCTTCCTGATCTGCGCGCGGACGCGCGCACTCGACCGGGCGCCCCGCCCCCGGCCGTAAACCGTAGTACGTCAGAAGGTTAACAGAATCGCACGCGCGTGCAAAGACACATACGCATACTGACCAACATACATAAAGAGACGGCCGGAGCGTCACTCTGTTATTCACTCCGACACGACGACCGCATTGTCCGTCCTTCGACGACCGGGGGCGCCATGTTGGGCACCGCCTTCCACCGCGGGGAGGCTAGCCCGCGTCGCCAGGGCTCATGCCACTCGCCTCGACGGCGCCGTCCCGGCTCATGCCGACGCTCCCAAAGAGGTCCGCGAGCTCATCGTCGTCAAACGCGTCGTCGCCGGCCGCCGGCCGACCACTACCCCTGGCAGCGCCATCGGCCTTGGCCACGGCCTCGACGTCCTCGTCCTCGAGGAGCACGTCGTCCTCAAAGTCGTCTTCGCCGAGCAGCGAGGCGAGGACGTAGTCGTCATCCTCGTCGACGACCACGTCGTCCTCGTCCTCGTCCTCGTCGCCCTCCCCGCCCTCCTCCTCATCATCAACGTCCAGTGCACCCTGCTGCGACGGCGCCTTGAGCTTCGCGGCCGCCGAAGCAGCCGCGGCGGCGCGGTCGCTCTTCTTCTGCGCGGCGAGGCTCTTCTTGGCCACCGCGGCCGCCATGAGGGCGGCCTCCTCGGCGGCCTCCTCCTCGGCCCACTGGTCCAGCACGTCCTGCGGGATCCCGGGCGTCACCAGCTCCGGCAGCTTTCCTGTGGCCTCGTACTCGTCAACCAGCTCCTCGATCGCCGAGACCACCTCCGACTTGGCCGGCTTCTTCTTGCGCACGCCCTGGCCCATGTTGCCGCCAAAGGAGCTGCCAATGTAGCCCGTGCCCGCCTCCTGCACGAGACACGCGAGGCACACGCCGTCGGTCTCCAAGCGTGGACTGGTGCGCGTGCGCGCATCGACAATCACAAAAATCACAGTGAGCGCGAAGCGGAGCGGCGGCGCGGCGCTCACCTCGGCGTGCTCGTACGCATTCTGCTTGGCGCGTGCGGCGACCATGAGCACGGCGTCGTAATGGCTCACCTCGAGGGCACCCGACGCCTTCTGGAACGCAGCCGTCTTGTTGAGCACGCGCATGCCCTCGGCACCCCAGGCATCGTAGAGAATGCCGTTGGTCGCCATCCGGTCGGTGACGCCCATGCGTAACGCACCAGCGCGGCCGGGGACTGCTGCTGTGGGGCGTCCGAGCTGGGACGTGGCGAGCAGGCTCGCTGCGGCCGTCGCCGCGAGCCACACGGCCACGTTCAGCATTGGCTTGATGGCGTCGAGGTCGAGTAGAAAGAGCGCTGTAATGGGCGCTAATGTGTTTTGTACCGCGTGGCGCGCGCGCCGCCCCACCCCAGCCGATTCATGTACGCGAGATATACCAACTAACTACGCGCGCATGGACATGGACGTGTGCCGATTCATCAAGCCCGTGGACCGCGCCGCGCTCGCATCGGCACACCCTCGAGCGCGAGTGCATCGAGCGCCATCGTGAGCGCTAGCCCTATCGAAGACGGGCGCACCAGCGGGCCGAGGGGCGCCGCCTCGCCGCTTGCCGCCGCGACAACGTCATGCCCATCCCCGAATCCAATGCCAGTTGGGGCTGCGGCCCAATCGAGAGGTTTCGAAGCCAGGGCGACGGCGGAGGCGGCATCCGCATCGGCGGCGGGGGGCTGCGAGGAGCGCTCGAGACAGCGCGGCGTACGTGAGAGACGCACTCAACGGCACTCAACGGCAATCAACGGCACTCGACGGCACTCGACGGCACTCAACGGCCCTCGACGGCACTCAACGGCACTCGACGGCACTCACCTGCAATGCGAGCTCGAGCCAGAGTGGCGGATGCGCTGGCAAGTACTGCGGCAGGAACTCGAGCTCCGGCTTCCACGCGTGCAGGAAGGCGAGGACGTGGGGCGGCGGGGGCAGGGGCGTATCGGCGGCGTCGCGCGCGAACCGCGAAAACTCGGCGAAGATCGACGGCGGCGCCCAGTGGAGCACCTTGCGAAGGCACATGATCAAGAGTCCGGTCACGCCGACGCCGTCCAGACAGTGCACGTACACCGGCTGCCTCTCTGGGAGCACGAGCAGCTGCAAAAGGCTGGCGGCGCGCTCGTGAGTCAGCGTGACTTCATCCTTGCTAAAGGGTTTGACGCACTCGAAATGGTTGCGAATGCCATGCTCTTCGCACCAGGCAGTCAGGTGCGGCGCGGGCGGCTCCGGAAGCAAGGAGACCATCGATCGCAAGCCGAGACGCGTCAGGAAGCGCAGGTTGATCAAAGACGGGTAGGCGCCTCGGTACAGGCCCTCTTCAACCAAGCAGTACCGCAGCGGTGGCACGAGCGGCGGCAATGGCGACGCCACCATGTGTCGTCGAAATTTTTTTTAGATCGCGATCGTGTGAACACAGTTGCGTGACAGTTTGTGAGCCTCTAGAGGGTCCCTGGGCTCGACTCTCTTGCTGTCGAAGCGCTGCACCCTTGCCTGTGGGGAAAAGTTCAAGTCTCGTGTGCCACAGGGGGGCCCAGCAGTCGGATGTGCTCCGGACAACTCCGTGCGCCCTCTGCCCCAGCGGCTCACACTCCAGCGTCGTCCACCAGCCTCACAGTCTTCGCACAGTCCACCGAATGAGGGGGCTCAATGGCGGAGCCTTCCTCGTCGCCGCCGCTCTGGGCGCGCGCGCCGAGAGCGCAACCGCCGCCCCCTTTGACGCGGCGCCTTGGGCGAGTCAGCTCTTCCTCGGCGCCACTTCGCCTTCCCCGCCGTCGCTGCAGACCTTCTCGGTTACTGGCAGGCCCGGCGCCGAGCACCCAAGTGGCCGGTATGGCACCGACTGCGCCGACTGCGGACCAGGCCAGCCGCTGCCACCACCGGCGGCCAGCGCACCCCCCTTGCGGGCCGGCACTGGCATCTGCACGACGACGTGCTTCTTCGCATCCGACACCGAGTGTTTGGACGGCGGCCCCGGCTCCAAGCTCCCGATGTGCGCGTACGGCACCGACTGCGGCGCGCGCAACGTCTTGCCGCCCCAGCCGCCACATTCCTTTGCCATGGTGTACACGAACGACTGCCTCAACGTCGGCGACAGCGGCGGCCCTGGCTCCAAGTTCGCGACGTGCGCCTTCGGCACCGACTGCGTCGACTATTGCCCGCGCGTCTCCATGCCATCGCCGCCTCCACGGCCACCAGCAGCGCATCCGGCACCCAACCCACCGCCGAGCAGCATCTGCTCGACCCCATGCTTCTACACCTCCAACGCTGATTGCGATGACGGCGGCTTCGGCTGCCTGATCTGCGCCTACGGCACCGACTGTACAAGCTGTCGCGAGCACCCCCCGCGCCGTCACAAGCATAGATCGCGCCGTCACGAGCGCGCCCCCGGTCGAGCTGTCGCCCTCACCACCCGCGCCGTCGCGAGCACCTCCTGCGCTGTCGCGAGCACCGACCGCGCCGTCGCGAGCACCATCCGCGCCGTTGCGAGCACAGCCCGCGCCGCCGCGACCACCACCCGCGCCACCGCGATCACCACCCGCGCCGCCACGATCACCAACCGCGCCGCCGTGAGCACCAACCGCGCCGTATCGAGCGCCATACGCGCCGTATCGAGCAGTGTACGCGCCGTATCGAGCAGTGTACGCGCCGGCATGGGCACCAAACGTGCCTTCATGTGCAACGTACGTGCCGCCATGGGCAACATACGTGCCGTCGTGAGCCTTGCACGCGCCGTCGTGAGCATCACACGCGCCGTTGTGAGCATGTGTTGCGCCATCATGGGCACTCACCACGCTGTCGCGAGCACCTCCCACGCCGTCGGGAGCATCAACCGCGCCATAATGACCACCGACCGCGCCGAGCACTTCCCGCGCTGTCACGAGTGTACGCGCCGTCGTGGGCATTTCACGTCACCGTCCCCGTCGATGCCCCCACTCAAGACGCCACCGTGCCGTTCGGACTCTGGCCTGACACCACCGCCTGCGACCTTGCCAATACATCCGACATCGGCATCACATCCGACCTCGCCAACACATCTGATCACATGCTCACATACCCAAAGGCCCGATGGACACGGAGAGACAGACCAATTTCCGTCTGGTGGCACTCTATTTGATGCATCCGACTTCCTGCGGAGCCAAGTGGTCCCTATGCTGGCTGGTCACGCCCAGACCCTGTCCTCGACCAGCAGCTCACTAGGCAATTGGCCAATGGATGTCCTTCACACCCAGGCAATGAAGTGGCACAGCCTGCGCTGGCAATGTCGTGGCAGAAGTCGTCTGCGTGCTGCCCTTTCACGCCGCGCTTGTCCCCGCATCGTTGGACCACCTGCTTGCGCCAGATGGAGCGGTCGCTGCACTGGGCGATCACGTGATCCTCGACGCCAAAGAGCAGATGCACGACCAGAGACCCACAGATGCCATCATCCCAGGACTGTGGATGATCGGGCAGCGCCTGGCTCCAGATCTTGCACACGTGCTTGATGTCGTGCGTGTGGTCCATGTGCAGCCCTCGCAGCTCGTTGCCACACTCGACGACCGAGAAGGACTTGAGATCGATGCAGAACCCCTTGGGGCATGGCGTCCTCTCAATGCTGCCTTCACAGCGCAGGACACCCGATGCGGGGGTCAGCGCTCGACAGAAGGCCTCCTTGTGCGTCGCTTCGGCGAACTTGACGAAGGCTGCCCAGTGGATCTCACCAAGCCGCTTGCGCTTGCCGCAGTTGTATCCGATCCGGGACTTGTTTTGGGTGAGCAGAGTGCTCCAACGCTTCGTAGCACGGTTTCGGCAAAGAGCCTTCACCTTCTGGGGCATAGGGCTGAGAGCGACGCTCTTCTTGTGTCCGAAGCCGAGCAAGAGCAGGTCCTCCAGGCGCTCCATCGAGATGCGATCGCGTCGTCTTTGGAGGGCTTTGCCAGCCGTTTAGTGGCGCCTGATTGCAAACTGGTGGCGCTTGACGACATGCTGGTGGTGCTTGATTGCTTTTTGGCGACTTCTCAATTCCTTCTGTTGGCCCCTGCTCGCTTTTCGGTGGCGCCTGTGCTCGCTTTTCCGTGGCGCCTGTGCTCGCTTCTCCGTGGCACCTGTGCTCGCTTTTCCGTGGCACCTGTGGCGCCTGCTCGCTTTGCGGAGGCGCCGGTGGCGCCTGCTCGCTTTCTGGTGGCGCCTGTGGCACCTGCTCGCTTTTCGGAGGCGCCTGCTCGCTTTTCCGTGGCGCCTGCACATGTTTTGGACCAATGCAGCATACTCAATCCATGGCAGCTTGTGCTGTGTGGATGCATGCTGATGGGATCGCTCATGGCATGGCACCATCGAGTCGCCAAGCCTCTTTGCACTCGGCATAGGCGGGAGCATGGGCTGCATGTTGACCTCACTCTCCTTGCATTGTGCAGCATGCTCCCCTCCACCAAGGCCAGGGACGTTCCTAGGCTGTTCTCTGTGCAGCATGTGCCCAGCCACCGACGTGAGCTGCAGACGACAGTGAGCAACAGCGCCGGCCTGACCAGTGCACTCGCCAACACTACCATCGGCCACGTTGTCCTTGCCCCCGGCACCTATTCCCTCAGCGCCGAGCTCAGCGTCACCAGGAGCGTCATCCTCGAGGCGGCCGTTTCAGGCACAGTCGTGCTGAATGCTCAGGCGAGCTCTTCGAGTCAGCGCCGTGTGCTGTTGATCAACCCGGGCTCATCGGGCGTCGTGCAACTGATCAGGCTCAACATCACGGGAGGCTACATCTACTCTGTATGCGCGCTCAGATCTTCAAAACTTCCCATCAGGGCCCCAATGGGAAAACTGCTGACGCACTTTTTGCTTGACTCACGCTTGCACAACTGCAAATGCTTTGGTCAACTACAGGGGGTGCGTGCCACAGAGACATAGAAAACTTCCCATCGCCCCGATGCTGACGTGCTTGCCCTGACTCACGCTTGCACAACTGCGGCCCGACGCTCCGGTCAACTATAGAATGTACGTGCAGCAGAGACCTTCAATGTTTCCCATCGCCCCCATGGGAGACTCACGTTTTGCTCGTTGTTTGCTCGTTGTTTGCAGGGCGGTGGTGTCTATGTCTCTTCCGGCACAGTGACCATCTCATCGTGCACCATCAGCGGGAACACAGCTGACAATGTACGTGCCGCAGAGAACTTGAAAAGTTCCCAACGCCCCGATGTGAAACTCACGTTTGGCTCGTTGTTTGCAGGCTGGTGGTATTCGTGTCGATGGAGGCACAGTGTCAATCGTGAACTCCCAGATCTACTCAAACACAGCTAACAATGTACGTGCCAGCCACGCCTGCAAACTTCCCATCGCCCCGATGGGGAAATGCCTTGTTGACATGTGCATTTCGATTCTCATCTTTTATGATGGGTGCTGCCTCGAACAACAGTATTTAGTACGTGCCATCTGCGCCTGAAACTTCAAAAGTTCGCCCCCATGGGAGACTCACGTTTTGCTCGTTGCTTGCAGGGCGGTGGTGTCTTTGTCTATGGTGGCACAGTGGCCATCTCATCGTCTACCATCAGTGGGAACACAGCTTACTCTGTACGCGCTGATGTTCGGAATTTCCCATCGCCCCGATGGGAAAATTGCTGACGCGCTTTTCTCGACTCTCGCTTGCGCAACTGCGAACGCTTCGGTCAACTACACAGGGGGTGCGCGCAACAGAGACCTTAAATAATTTCCCATCGCCCCGATGGGAAAATTGCTGACGTGCTTGCACCGACTCACGCTTGGACAACTGCGAACGCTTCGGTCAACTACAGGATGTACGTGCCGCACAGACCTTGAAGATTTCCCATCGCCCCGATGGGAAAGTTGCTGATGAGCTTTCCTCGACTCTCGCTTGCACAACTGCGGCCGACGCTTCGGTCAACAACAGTATGTACGTGCCGCAGATACTTGAAAACTTCCCATCGGCCCGATGGGAAAATTGCTGACGCACTTTTGCTCTACTCTCGCTTGCACAACTGCGAACGACGCTTCGGTCAACTACAGTCGGTACGTGCCGCAGAGACATTTTTCCCATCGCCCCGATGGGAATTCCTGCTGACCTGCCCAAATCGACTCTCATCTTTCAATTGGGATCGATCTTTGGTTCTACCAGGGACGCGTACGTGCCAGTCACGCCTGCAAAACCCCATCGCCCCATGGGAGACTCACGTTTTGCTCGTTGCTTGCAGGGCGGTGGTGTTGCTGTCGTGGGAGGCTCAGTGTCAATCGTGAACTCCCAGATTTACTCCAACACAGCCAGCTATGTGCGCGCTCATCTTCAAAAGTTCCCATCGCCCCGATGGGAAAATGGCTGACGTGCTTGCCTTGGACTCTCGCTTGCACAACTGCGGCCGACGTTCCGGCCTACTACTACAGAATGTACGTGCCGCAGAGACCTAGAAAACTTCCCATCGCCCCCATGGGAGACTCACGTTTTGCTCGTTGTTTGCAGGGCGGTGGTGTAAGGGTCTCTGGAGGCACAGTGTCAATCGTGAACTCCCAGATCTACTCCAACACAGCCACCAATGTGCGCGCTCATCTTCAAAAGTTCCCATCGCCCCGATGGGAAAATTGCTGATGTGTGCTTGCCCCGACTCACGCTTGCACTATTGCGAACGCTTTGGTAAACTACAGGGGGTGCGCGCTGCAAAGACCTTACACATTTCCCATCACCCCCATGGGGTGAAGAAATCATATGTGCCAACCTTACGCTGTAGTGACCACTGTGACCTCGCGTGCCCTATTCCCTGCCCAGGGGCCCAATGTCTATGTCAGCGGAGGCACGGTCTGCTCCTGGGCAACGACCCTCACCGGCGTCTCTGGCACAGTCTCAGCTTGCCCAGCACCCCCCCCTCCGCAGCTGC
>JWZX01002511.1:0-10122 GCA_001275005.1 Chrysochromulina tobinii | reverse complement strand
GAGTTCGATGTACTTGTGGACGACGTGCCTGCGCTCATCCGTGCGCTGCGCGAGATGATGGCGCCGCCTAATGCCGAGGATGCGGCAGGGTATCGCCCCTAGCATCATGCGATTCGTCGCCGGTCTGAACCTCTCTCTTATGGTCATCAGGGCAGTGTGTGGGTTGTGACACAATCGACAAAGCCGTCGAGAGCGGAGCGAGAACCCCAGCCTCGAGTGCGCAGTCCGTCGTATAGAAGCTAAGTAGGTGCCATCAGCAACAGTCACCTGAAATGCTCCATGAAAGCATCAAATCGCACACGTAGCGACAAGCCGGTGACCCCCAAAGGGAACGCGCCATGGCGAGCGCCATTAAGAAACTCGAGGGACGTTTCAGTGAGACTGGGTTTGACACGAGCTCGTCAAAGGCAACAACGCAACTCTATCGGCGCTGTCTCTCATACCGCGCATGCGCAAACATGTTGAGCCGCCTAGTGGATGGCTTAAGCGCAGGAATGAGCGACGAGATGCGCGCCTACCTGAAAGAATCGCGGATAAAAGAAGCACAAGGACGAATCACTGTCGCCAAGGCTGCCCTAACTTCAGCTGAAGAGCGACTAGCAAGACATGCAGAGCAACTGAAGCAGATCATGCGCGACGGAGCGGCATTAGTACGCACAGACAGCAGCAGCATCACTCATCGAGGCGGATATGGACGGCTTGCGGCAAATTCGCAATCTGCGGAATCCACCCCATGCCACGCAGATAGTAACTAGGTGTGCGTGCACTTTGCTTTCAGTTAATGAGCCTGGGAGCGCACTGCCCAAGGATCTCCTGCCATGGGACGAGGTGAAGAAACGACTGGCGACATCCGACCTGCCTACGCGAATCGGGTGCTTCAACGCGGCGAAGCTCGTTGATCACCCAGAGGTCGTCGCGATGGTGACGAAGCAGGCTCGATGGTCCGCAGAAGCCCCGCCGCCATCGGCTTCTGAAGGCAGCGACATGCTCACCGCCGAAATGGCTACCGCAACTTCTTCCGCGGTCGGTGCACTTTTCGGCTGGTGCTCAAAGCTATTGTCTGGGCTCGATTCGCTGCGTGCTGCCGCAATGTCATCGCCAGAGGCCGTGGAGGCCGAGGCGAGAGCGGCACTGGCCGTGGACGAGTGCAAGGCAGTTTGGCAGGCGGCGACAGAGGCACTGACGGCGGAGAAGCAGCGACAGATGGGAGAAAAGGTACGGCAAGAGGCAGAGGAAAAGGCGAGGGTAGAGGCGGCCGCAAGGCGAGAGATGCAAGATGCTGCCGTTGAGAAACTGCGAGTGCTTGTCCCTAAGGCTACCATCATGCAATCCCGCAACCTACTTGAGAGGTTTGACTGGGACGTTTCGACAGCCGCACGCGAGGCCGCGAAGCGAGAGTCCGAGGCCGCGGCAGCCGAGGCGGCGCTGAGGAGTGTATTGGGCTTCGGCGATAACGTCCTTGAGGACGTGTTGCACGAAAGACTGGCCGAGCTCAAGAGTGCGATTTGCGCACACGAGGACGTGGCCGCGGGCTCGTCGCTGCTCCAGGAGGCGCGTGCGCTGCACGGCAAGCTTGTTGCACAAGAGATTGAACTCGAGAAGAGGCGAGAGGCAGAGAGGAAGGCGCACCTGGAGCGAGAGGAGAAGAAGAGGGAAGAGGCGCACGAAAAGCGCGTGAGGCGGAGGAGGAGTTGATGAATCTGAGCTTCGGTGCCTCTGCTCGGAGAGAAGCGGCAGCGGTGGCGCGCGCACTCGCCGAGGAGAAGAAAAAGTATGCAAACGAGATGCGAGCCAGGCGAGAGGCAGCGGTGGCGGCTGCGGCCAGCTCATCGGCAATCGTCCATGATGAAGAGCACAGCAAGATTGCAGCTCTCGTGGCCACCAAGGTCAAGCAGCTCGAGGAGCAAATAGAGCTCGCCGAAGCCAAGGGGAACCTGGCGCGCGCTGAGCAGCTGGCCGAGATGCTGTTCGAGTTGGAAGCGCGTGCCTCGGCCGTGGCACAGAAAGTAGAGCAGGACGCGGTGGAAGAGCGACGGGCGTTGCAGGCAGAGCAAGAAGCTAAGGAGAAGGCCTTGTGGGAGGCGGAGTACAAAGCTCAACGAGAGGCGGACGCGGCCGATGAGGAGCTTCGGCGCATCGAGCAGGAGCTTGAGCTTATCGCGCATGCCTCTTGGCGAGCCGTCGAGCAATCGTCGAGGATGGCTGAGGATCTCTCTCGCCTTAAGGCTAGCGAAGAAGCCCTTGCATCGGAGTGCCTCCGCCTCGAAGATGAAGTTGCAGGTTTGGCGGAGGCACCACCATCCACAGCTGTGCACAATGCAGCCGTCGTTGATGACGAGGACGGTGCGATGGATCAGGTACTCGAGGAGATGCGGACTGCTTCGATTGACGAACTACGTGTCCTTGCGCCCAATGCTACTGTCGACTACTGCCGCAAGCTGCTCGAGAGGTGTGATTGGGACGTTACGGCAGCTGCGTGCGAGATGCTCGTACCTCCCGGGGCGCCACCATCACCGCGGCAGCACGCGGCGCAGCCGCAACTCGGAAGGTTGGAGGCGCTAGCGGAAAAAATTCTACGGAACAGAGCTTGCTCTGTGGAGAAGACACGAGGTGTCAGAAACCACCCTACAGCACGCACATGTAAGGTGTGTGTATTCTGAGCGGGCAATAGCAGTGCCGTAGCACCGGTGGTCGTGTGTGTCGCGTTATTCACAGCGGGCACAGAATTCCAAAATGGGAAACCCTACGCGAACGCGCGCACAAAAGCCGCGTCGCGCGCCAAGTCTTCGTGGTGGTTGAGGTCCACTGACTGGTCACTCCATGGTGGCGATGCGAGCGAGGACCCCGAGCGTCAACCCGACGCTCTGGTCCCTCGCGCTGCTGACCTGCGTTGCCGTTCCTGCATCCTCATCTGGCCGTCTGTTTGGTGGGCAGGAGCACCATGAGGACCGTGGCGGCCGCAGCATCGACCTTGAGCGGGTTGGAGCACAGCGACACGGGAACAGCCAGAAGCTACTGGTCGACAACATCAACGCCATCGATTCATGGCTGTCGAATGCCAGCTTTGCCGCCGACCCGGCGCTGCGCTGGCCTGGGCCGGTGCGCGAGCTCAATCGCGCACACGTGGAGGCGACGAGTGATCCAATCATGAGCTGGATGGTGCCGCACGTCCGTCGCGACGGGCCTCTCGTGAGGGCGGTGCCTCACGGTGGCAAGCACGGCGGCGCTCTTGGCACTCGATACCAGCCGCAGCGCGTGCGAGAGCGCGAGCTGATTGACGAGCTCACGGCGCCCATCTTCATTGCGGCCGAGCGGCCGCGCAAGCTCACGAGCGAAGTTGCGCCCTTCGGGATGCGCATGGGCGGCAAGTCGGAGGATGATATGGTGAGCAGCATTCGACGGTACGTGGCAAATTCGAGCCAACCGCGGCAGTGCCGGTACCGCACATGCGCGGTTGTCGGCAGCTCGGGAGCGCTGCGCGGCACGCACCACGGCGCCTCCATCGACGCGCACACCGCCGTGATCCGCATCAACGCGGCGCCGACGCACAAGCACGAGGCAGCGGTGGGGCGACGTACAACGTGGCGTGTGCACAACTCGGAGAAGCCGTTTATGCTCGCGGCGAATGATGTCCCCGAGCTGCAGCTCGTGATCTGTCACATGGCCTGGCTCGGCTCGTGCCAGCACCAAGCTTTCTCAGGGGCCTACGGCACGACGATCGCATACATCAACCCGCGCTTCTATTCACAGCTCTTTGAGCTGCTCGGCCGGCCGCGCGACAAGCAGTCACCCTCGACGGGGCTGCTCGCGATTGCGATTGCGCTGGGCACGTGCGAGCGCGTCACCTTGTACGGCTTCGGCGCCGGCGGCGGCGGGGCCAACAAACGGTGCCGGCACTATTGGGAGTGCTCTGATGGCCTCTTGATTGCCACTGATTGGCTCTCTGATTGCCTCCCTCATCAGGTGCCGGCACTATTGGGAGTGCACGGCTTGGGAGGATGAGAGCAAGTACTACGACCCGCTGCACACGTTCCATGACTGGCAAGCAGAGGAGAGGCTTCGGCAGCTGTGGCTCGAGGCGGGGCTCGTCAGCCTCGGCACCGAGGCTGTCGCCACCGAGGCGGCCGGTGGTGGCATCGACGATGTTGGAGCGCGCAACGCGAGCGAGGCTGTGCGTCGGTGGGGCACTGTGCGCAAGCAGTGGGCGCGTGACCTGCGAGCGCTGCAGCGGGCACGCCAGGCACGCCGGCAGCAGGGGCACAAGGCGGGTGACGGGCGTGACCTCGTAACCACCAAGGAGCTCCTTGAACGCTTTGGGCACGCCGCCGGTGGCGGCGGCAGCGGCGACGACGGTAACAGCGGTGGCGGCGGTGGCATGCCGGCGACGGCAGGCGGCGGCACTCGGTCGCGCCTCAAGGGGGGCAGAAAGGGCGACCGCGGCGATCGAAGCGTCGGAGAGGTCTTGGAGGCTGGCGCGGAAGCTGGCTCAGTGGCCGGGCGGGTACCACGCCGTGGCTCTGGGCGCCCATCCTTATTTGGAAGTGGATCGGTGCGCCCGGCACGGGCGAGCGCGGCCACGGCGCGTGCCAGTCGAGTGCTCGGGCGCACCGTCACCGGCGGCAACGCGACGGCTGCGGAGTCGAAGCCGAGGATTAGCAAGGGCAAGATCAAGAAAGTGATGCGGCACTGGACATCGGCGGGACCGGCGGAGGCGGGCGGTTGAAGTCACTCAAACTGCCAACACCCAACCCCCTCCATTCCAACAGACTCCACTTTCACGGTTGTCGCGTCTGTTCACACGAGGAAATTCGAAGGCCGCTTCGTTCACAAGCGGAAATGGCGGAGCCTTTCACACGAGCCGTTGCGCCGCCGCCGCCGCCGCCGCCGCCGCCGCAGGCAGGCGAGCCCGCTTGGTCCACGCCCGCTTGCGCGAGTACGCTGCGAGCGAAGACAGGTCGCTGCGCCGCCATTATTGGAGGCGGCCTCAGTGGCCTCGCTACGGCTGCGGCTTTTGCATCGCGTGGCTTTGGTGTGCTAATCATCGATGCCTCCGGCGAGCCCGGCCGTGCCCCGGCGTCGTCTGCAGCGGCAGGCTTGCTCGATCCGCTCACTCCGAAGGGCAAGCTCATGTGGCAGGGCTTGCAGGCTTTCGACTCCGCACGCAAGCTGCTTGATGCTGCGGCCGCGATCGAGCAGCAGCACTCGACACTGCCGCCGCTGTACCGTGTGGCCGGCACGGTGCACGTTCCACGAGGACGTAAAGACGCTGCAGCGCTGCGCGAAGCAGCGAAGCAGCACGCCGCCAGCGAGGAGTACAACAGGCTCGGTATCGCC
This sequence comes from Chrysochromulina tobinii, assembly GCA_001275005.1. Lineage (NCBI taxonomy): Eukaryota > Haptophyta > Prymnesiales > Chrysochromulinaceae > Chrysochromulina > Chrysochromulina tobinii. The sequence goes on along the minus strand of JWZX01002511.1, from coordinate 4,788 downwards.
TTCGTTGACGCAGCCACACCTTTAGGCATCGCCTCGTCTGCAACGGCCGTGCCTGCAGAGGTGGCGTCGCTGGCACGCAGCGTCGCCTGCCCGGACGGAGCGCTCTACTGCGGCTGCGGCTTGCTCGTCGACGTGCCGCGCTATCTGTGCCAGCTGTGGATACATGTGCTCGTTACGGCGCCCATGGCCATCTGGAGTTGTCAGCGATCGCCCGACGCGCGTCGGTTGGCGGCGGCGTTTGATTGCGTCGTGCTCGCGGCGGGTGCAGGCTGCTTGATGATAGATGAGACTCGTCATCTGCCCATCGACCTTTGCCGCGGTCAGGTCCTTGAGTATGCCCTGATTGAGCTTCGGCCGCCCTGATTGCCATTGATGACAATTGATTGCCACTGATTGCGCCCCTCATCAGGTCCTTGAGTATGCCCTCGGCGCCACGGCAGGCACCGACCCGGCCAGCGCCGCCGCGTGCTCGCGGCCACCCCCACCGGAAGCGCTCGCGTCTTTGCTCTCGCTGACCGTCGGTCTCACCGGTGCTGTCTACCTGCTTCCGATGGCCTCGGTGCATGGGCGCTGGCTGGGTGGTGGCACTCACGAGCCTTGCACGGATGCGGAGCAGCGATCTCCAGCTGACCTGGCCCCATGCGACCGAAGCGCTCCACCCGGGGCTAGTGGCGCTCTTCCCTCCCCTCGCTGCGGCCGGTGCCCCAGTGTGCGCACGCGCGGGCGTACGGGCGATGCCTCCTCGCAGTCCCGAGGGCTCAATACCACTGGCTGGGCGTGCGCACACGAGCCTTCCAAACGTGTGGTTCGTGAGTGGCATGGGCGCGCGCGGGCTCCTATACCACGCATTGATAGGAGACTGGGTGGCGGAGGCGGCCGCGCTGGTGGATCCTTCGCGACTGCCGCCGGTGCTCCGACGAGGGGAGTTCGCGGCGGTCCTGGCGCAGAGGCTCGCGAAGCTCGCGGCCACCCGAGCCGCCGAGGCCGCGCGCCCAATACAGCGTTCCACGGAGTCCATGAGAGACGTCGAGGCCGTGTAACAGTTTTGACGAACACCTCAAGCCCTCCCTCTTCCGCGCTTTCGCGACACACTGAGGTCTCCGAACTCCGCTTCCGGTCTGAGGGCCTCTGAGCGGACTGAGCCCCCTCTATAACCCAATCTAAGCGCAGCGCGCATGTAGGCGCACACACTTTACACGAAGCCTTGATATGAATCACAACGCCCGCATCTATACGCTGCCATCACCGCCAATCACACCATGTCACCGTCACAGCAGAATGAGTGACCGGACCTAAGCTCGCTCGCGGCTCGCTCGGCTCCAACACAGTGCCATCTTCACTGCAGCGGACCTTGTGCCACAAGCGAACCATTGTGCAGGCGTCCACGTAGGCCATCCGCATTGGCCCGCCAATCTCGCCCAGGTCATCCCATCGTGCCCCACCCAGTTGCAGCTGCGCATGTGGCGCTACATCCTGGAGCTACATGGCGCATGGCGCCACATGCAGTGCCTCCTCACGCCTCTTTGAACGACGCTCGGCCGCCGCATTGGACGCTGCGCTCGCGATATCAAGCACAGCGTCGGTGGCGTGGGCTTGGCGTGGGCGGCCGAGTCAGCAGCCTATCAGCAGCCAGCCTGGCGTCTTCGCGGCCATCCTCGCCTGCGCTTCTCAGCCGCCGCATTTTCAGCCGCCGTCATCGGTCGGCCACCGCCTTTTCGGCCGCCGCCTTCTCGGCCACCGCCTTCTCGGCCGCAGCCTGCTCAGCCGCCGCCATCTCGGTCACCGCCTTCTCGGCCGCCGCCTTCTCGGCCGCAGCCTTCTCGGCTGCCGCCTTCTCGGCCACCGCCATCTCGGCCACCGCCTCTTTAGCCGCCGCCTTCTCGGCTGCCGCCTGCTCAGCGCTAAAGGGTCTCCGTGTACTCGACGAGCGAGGTCGGCGGCTTTACTTCGATGACGGTTCCGGTGGCACGAGTATCGACTCGGGGTCGGGGCCGGGCGTCTCCATGACCAATCCAGCGCCCTTTTTACGTCCTTTTTGGGTCGCGTTGTGAGTGTGGAGCTCATGCATGCAAATGGGGGAGAAGGGGGAAAGGGGGGCGCCCCCAGGAGCATGTTGAGGCGACTCTGGTATTTGATGCACGGGCAGACCAAAGTTCAGAGGCCGCTTTGTTGCATAATAGCACGCGAGAACCGGCGCCCTTGCGGCCTTGGCTCTCCATAGGCTCTCGAGACCCTTGCAAGGGCGGGACTCACGGCCCGCCAAGCACCGCCGCCGCCTTGTAACCTTACGTGCATGCGACCGGGACTCGTCTACTGACTCGGCCACCTGTGCCACGAAGGGCGCCTTGTCGGCCAAGCTCATCGCCGCCCACTCGTCATCGAGTGCCTGTTGAAGCTTTTGCCACGGGAGCTTCTCGAAGCGCTCAGCACCGTCCACCGAGAGCCGCCACAGCTTAAACGCGGTTTTGGGCACATTCACCCCTCGGCGTGCTGCACGAGATAAGCCGCCCGCTGCCACCGACGCCGAGTCATCCGCCAGCACGCCGTCCTTAACGCCGTCCTCGTCGTCCTCGTACCCCGCCGGCACGCTGTCGTCGGGGTCGGTGGCGAGCGTCTTGATTCTGTTCGACGCGGCCGGGTTGCCGAAGATCTCGACGTAGAAGCGGCTGGATCTCTGGTGAGCCATCTTGTCGCTGGTTTGGCTTTTTGACTCGCTGAAGCCCGCCGCTGCCGCCATTACCAGCAAAGTCCAAGGGTAAGTGCATTTCTCGCGTATCTCTATCTGTGCGGCGTGATGCCAATCAACCTTCTCAGGGTTGAAGTCCTTGTGGAACATTTGTCGCGAAGCGGTCTGTGTGGACGCCTTGGAGTCGATGAGTATACGGAGCCGCCGAGCCCGCCGCCGCCGAGCCCCCCGCCAAGACCATCGCGCCACCTGAGTGAGAGCCCGCCGTGATGTTGACACGAGCTTCGACCCAGCCGCCGCGGCCTTTGCCGCCGCTGCCCTTGCCAGCGCCGCCCTTGCCGGCGCCGTCGCCCTTGCCCGCGCCGGCCTTGCCCGCGCCGCCCTTGCCAGCGCCGTCCTCGTCGTCCTGCTCGTCGGCCACGCCATCGTCGCCACTCGCGCCCTCGGCGGCTTGCGATCTCTTCGATCTTCACGAGCGCGGCGAGCGGCGGCCAGGGATCGATCGGCAGCCACGTTCCTGGTGGAGGCCACGCCCTTGCCTGGCCGGAAGCGCGGCCCGCAGCGAGCGACAACTTCTGCGTTTTGAGCGCCTCCAGCTTGAGCCGGAAGTAGATCTGGCCGTCGTGGTCGGCGAAACGCTCCATGTACACACATAGTTGATCTTCGTGTCGAGAGAAACGCCGACCTAACGCCGACCACCTTGTACGCCGTTAGATAGGGCGCTTCGTCCGACAACTTGACCAGCAAATCTCGCTGCTGGCGCGACAGCATGTCGGGACAGAGATCTGTGAAAGCAGCTCCGACATGCTGTCGCGGGACGAATCCGAATGTACCCTAACAAATTCATTTCACATAGGCAATCTAAGCAAGCAATCTAACGGGATCGGAGATTCGAGTCTTTTGCATGCATGAGCATGCATGAGGGGGACGCGATTTACCAAAAAATCTGAAAAGGAAAAAATAATATGATGGCCTTCAAGGCAGCCAGCGGCGGCGCCACGCCTCTGTACGCCGCCTGCAACAAAGGCGACGGCGACTGCGTGCGGCGGCTGCTCGCCGTCCACGCCGCCGTCGACCAGGCAGCCAGCAACGGCACCACGCCTCTGATGGCCGCCTGCCACCAAGGCGACGGCGACTGCGTGCAGCTGCTGTTCGCCGCCCACGCCGCCGTCGACCAGGCAAACAGCAACGGCGTCATGCCTCTGCTCGCCGCCTGCATCAAAGGTAATGGCGATTGCGTCAAGCTGCTTGTGCATGCTGGCGCCCGCACCGACTTGCGATTCGCTGCGGGCACAGTCCTCGATGTCGCAGAGGCCCGAGGCCACACCGTCATTGCAAGATTCCTGCGCAGCAGGGGCCGCGCACCTGCGACGATCGCTGCGGTCGCTCCGGTGTCGAGTGCGGAGCGTGCGGCAGCCGAGCGGGCAGCCGAGCTCGCTGCTGCGGCTCTGCTGGCTGAGGAGGAGGTGGAGGCTGCGCACAAGCAGCAGGCGCACACGAAGAAAGCGAGCAGAAAGCCAAAGCCAAGCAGGCAGGGGCGAGCAAGGCGAGGGCGTCTGCAGCGAGTGCTTCAGCGGCCGCGAGAGGCAGTGCCGAGCCGGACAGCGAGGTGTCGGCGGCGGCGGGCGACGAGGACGTCGTGTGTCCTCCTTCTGCCGCCGCCGATGAGGCGCTGCGTGTGGCCATGGCGGCCGCGCAGTACGAGGTCCTGGTCGGTGCAATCGAGGAGCACCACGCACTCGCAGGCGAGGGTGTGTTGGCGGAGGCGAGGGCGATGCGCGAGCGCTTGCACAAGAAGCGCAAGCAGGAGAGCCAGAAGCTGCGTCGCCTGCACGCGACGGAGATGCAGATGCAAGCCAGCCTGTCGAAGCTGTCGCTGCACGAGGTCACACAGTCGCCGCCTGCCGCAGGCTCAGCATCCGCAGAAGCGGCGCCAGCATCGGAGGCCCCGGAGGCATCCTCGGCGCCGCCTGCGGCCGTCGCCCTCACGCTCGCCGAGCTTACGGCGGCGACAGACGGCTTTGGAGAGCAGAGGCTCATCGGCAGCGGCGGCTACGGCAACGTCTTCACCGCGGATGCGCTGTCGTCGCTGCGGCCCGAGG
>JWZX01002510.1:0-12007 GCA_001275005.1 Chrysochromulina tobinii | reverse complement strand
GTCACCCTCAAGCCGTTCAACCCGGCCCGCGACGCACGCCGTGCGCTGCGGAGCGTGTACGTCGGCGATCCCGTGCTCGAGGACGTCGTCGAGGTGAGGGCCACGCCCGTACCACGCCCGCGCGCACGCACGCGCGCACCCTTCGCCACGACTGATGTTTGTGCACTTTTGCGCGTGCAGATCCTCGACGACTCGAGCCACAAGGCCCTCGTCGTTGCGGGTGCGTGGATTCTCCTTCCAACGGCGTGGTTCGAGTACATGGACACGACGGCGATGCCACTTTTCGTCACGGCGCAGATCGTCAAGAAGGCGAAGGCCGACAGGCAGGCGTTCGAGGTCAAGATGATCGGCGACGGTGTGCCTTCCATCACCGTCAACTACTACGTCGAGAAGCACCCGCAGGCGTACGCGGGCATGGAGGAGCGCTACCTCCTCAATCCGAGCGTGAAGTTCCTTTCGAGGGAGCCGTGCACCATGTGAAGATCCCGCGCGCGCGCCGTCCCGAGCACCGGTGCCGCCTCCGCCGCGCGCGCGCCGTCCCGAGCGCCGGTGCCGCCTCCGCCACGCAATGCCTCCCCCTCGTGCCTCGTCTGCCCTCGGAAAACGGAGACGCGAGATGCGCCCGATCCGTGGGTTCACGAGGGCGGCTGATGTGTGTGAATGTGCCGATGTGGATCGAAGATGGGATAGGACTGCTGATCTGTGAACGTTGAGTGTGTGAACCGCGCGAGTGTGGCGACCTGGCGAGATCCAGATGCGAGAACCGAGATGGAGTGTGTGCTGTGAATGACTGATCGTGCCCCGGCGCGACCTTGGGCCGGAGATTGTGTGTGATGTACCATGTAGGACGGCGGGCGAGCGCCATGGCGAGCGTTTTGTGTTTTAAGTTTATCCCCGCGTGATTACGAGTGCTTGTAGCCGGCCCCGCTAGTACTCAGCCTGTTAATTGACTTACGAACGGGTTTGTAACAAGGCCTTCGTTACAAACTAACGACGAGTCTGGTAACGAGACTCGTAATTAAGCTACGAGCCCAACCCTAGTAACAACCCTCGTTATCAGCCTGATTTTTTTGCAGTGTGGGTGTGCAGGTGCGGTGTGCACTATACGATAGTGTGCCCCGACCACGCACCTCCGTACGGTTTAACGGTACTACGAGAGTACGAGAAGAGTACGAGTAGCTCGTCAGTACTAACAACAATGAACAAACGAAGGTCAAGGGCGTACAAAAGGCACCGACCCAAAGACATTGCTTCACATACATCCGACAGCTGAGACGGCCACGGGGCCACCGGGCACAGCCGCCATGGGGGCGCTGGCCGCAGCGGCGAGAACCCGTGGAGCGGAGAAGAACAAAAGAAGTGACCGAGGCTTGGTCGTTTCCCACGGCCCGGCCACGCCGCGCGGCGTACGGCGCGCACGGCGGCTCATCGTCCGCGTGTGTTGTAGTCCCTCTCCTACGACCTACTACATCACGTATCCTCATGACAAATAAGTCACCTCTCCTGCTTAAGCTAAGCCTTGCCGTCGTACTCGCCGTCGGCTGTGTTTACTGTGATCCGATCTCCAGCCTCGACAAAATGCGGGACGCGCAGAGTCACGCCATTTTCAATGACCACCATTTTGGTTTTGTTGGTTTTGTTGTTGTGCGGCGGGGCCTCCGTGACAGTGTATGCCATTTTTTCGGGCAAGATGATAGCAATGGGCTCGCCATCGCGGGAGAGCACCTTGACTTCCATGCCGTCGAGAAGCCAGCGCGCGTCGTCGCCCATGATATCGGAAGACAGTTCTATCTGTTCAAAGGTCTCGGGATGCATGAGATGCAGCTGCTCGCTACCCTTATAGAGGAATGTGTAAGGCTGAGGTTTGTCAAGTTCGACTTCCTCGACCTTCTCGGTCGTGTTCCACCGGTTGGTGAAGCTGCTCTGGCCGCTCAAAAAGTCGCGCATTTTGACTTGCACGTAGCCCCCGCCCGCACCCGCCTTGCCTGTCACGCACTCTTCGACCTTGAGGATGCGATCGGGTTTCTGGCCAGGCACGCTGCTGCCTGACACGAGCGACCCTGGCTTGAGTGAGAGAACCGGTACCTTGGCCATGTTGCGTATGAGAACGCGCAGCATTTTTTCCCTTTGTGGACGACACAAGTTCACGAGAAGTTTGCGCGCCATGGCGGGCGCAGTTGCCCTGTGCAAAAGAGCCCAGCAGGCACGCGCCACTGGATGTCCGGCGACAAACTGGCACAGAGAAGGGGACCCTAGCAAACCAAAGTAGTTCGCCCCTGCCACGCCAGTCCGGTCCTTTCCGACATGCCTTACGAACGGTCGGGTGGATCTTCGACTCATGTGGGCTATCATTATTTGGCCCCGATACCTTTCCGCATTCCACATCAAACGTGCTGAGATCACACGACTTCTCTTCGAGTTTTTAAGTCGATTTACGCACTACGGGCGATGGGTTACACGCAGCAGTCGCCAACGTGGCTCCCTGGACCACGCACCCGACCCGACAAAACCAGGTTCACTCGAGGCGCCCGGCGTGGCGCGTGAGCAGAGCCTTCAAGAGAGCAGAACCACTGCCACTCCACTCATGATCATCAGCCAGCACCCACTCTTTCAACAATTGGAAAAGGATGGTCTGTCTCTCAGACAGATGCGCTCTGCCCATGAGGGCTTGTGCACATCGTCGTCACATGCGACCACCATACTTTGCGCGTCGTTTATGTCGGTGGGGAGCGAGCGGCGAGCATCGAGGGTCAGTGGTAACCTGGGCACGGCTCCAGTACAAAGCAATGGAAGCAATTAGAAGGCCACGCCCCTGAGCACCTCGCCGGGGAGTAGCGGCACGCCGCCCGCGCCGGACTCCTTCTTCCGGCGACAGCGCACGACGAAGAGCGCGACGAGCAGCCCGAGTAGCAGCCCGCCGCCTATGCCCACGCCGAGCGTTGCGCCTTCCTGCCACGTCTTCCAGTCGTACGGACTGACGGGCGCACCCGGGCAGCCGGAAGGCACGACCGCGCCGTCCTGGGCACTCCACGCGTCGCACACGGCGCTGAGCAGGTCGTCCGTGTCATCGAGCGGCTCGCCGTTGACAAGGACCCAGGGCGTTCCTAGTTTGGATGTGCCGAGCGCTGCCGTCTGGTGCGCTGCCGCCAAGTCAAGCTGCGCGGTGAGCGTCGCGTCCTCGAAGCACGCGATGATAGGTGCGGCGTCGATGCCAGCGTACGCGCCGCACTGCTCGAGAAACGCGGCGCTCGTGTTGCACGTCGAGTTGAACGGGTTGTCGCTGTCGTACGTGCAGGACGCCTCGAAGCAGTATACGAAGGACGTGTAGAGTGGCTGCGATGGGTAACTGAATTTTGCGCAGTTCTCGATCGAATTGCCCGCGCACTCGCCCGGACCGTGCTGACACAGCATTGTGCCGTTGAAGCAGTCTGGCGGCGCGTCCGTGGTCGAGTTGCACAATCCGGCCCAGCACGTGTACCGGTTACGATTATACGGGTAGGGCTCGGTGCCATTTGGGCAGCCGGCGTTAGTGAGCAACGCTGAGTCCTGCGGGATTGTGTGCGAACGGTCGTCAGCACGAGAGCCGCACGCGCAGTTCGAGGCGCTCCGGCCGTACATAGTACGCGTTCCCCCAAGGCACCATGTGGTAATCGATGATGTTCCATATTCCTTCCGCCTGAAGAGTTTGTTGGAGAGATGTCTCGACAAACTCCTGGCACCCGGGTCAGACACACTCGCCGTAGAAATCAATTCGCACGCGCATCTGAGCGGTGGCTCCGACTACCAGGAGGGCGAACATGTGCAGAACGGCTCAGCAGATACCAGAGGGAACAAGGACCAGCAGGAAGCTCTCCGGCGGCAGTGCGTGCAGGCGGTAAACTCCCACACAGCAGTGGAGCAGAATCTCATGGCCCGCCAGACTCTCTAACTGCCGGGCCGGAGTATAACCCGTCCCTTTTTGGAGGAAGTGTGAACGCCCTGCCATGAACGCCCAGGTGAGTATTAACATGAACGCCCAGGGATGGACACTCGCTTGTCGTTCGCCGTGCCTCGCACGACGCTGTCATGGCGGCCGAAGCTGCTGCTCTTGATGCTTCGGACCGTCATCATCACGGCCAAGTGCAGGCGCGAAGAGGTTGCGGCACTGTGGTCGCTCTACGAATTGACTGGCGGCGCGAACTGGCGACAGAACAAGAATTGGCATCCGGACGGTGATCCGTGTGACAACAACGCACGATGGGTGGGCGTAGGTGTCACCGACCGGTGCAATCGGTGGCGTGACGGCGAGGATTGCTACATGGGACGCATTACCGCGCTCTATCTTGAAAGCAACAATCTCAACGGCAGCCTGAGCCAATGGACTCAGCTCCGAGAGATGCGCAATCTGACGGTGCTCGAGCTCTCGTACAATTCGCTGTACGGCACGATGCCCACGCAGATCGGCCGGCTGAGCAACATTGGGCGCCTGGCCATGAGTATGAACCAGCTCGAGGGTACGCTGCCGACCGAGCTGGGCCAGATCAATCGGCCAGGGCTCGCACGCGAACTGACTCAGATAGTGCTTGCGAGGAACAACTTCTCGGGAACCGTGCCGACGGAGATCGCAGTTCACACGCGCCTGACGATGCTCGACCTGCAGTCGAACTCGCTCTCGGGTACGATGCCCACGGAGCTGGCCAGGCTTGCCGAGGTGAGTGTGCTGTACCTGCAAGATAACCCACCTCTCAGCGGCACGCTGCCCGAACCGCTCACGCCGATGCACGAGCTCTACTTTCTGGATGTGAGCCGCTCGCGACTGTCCGGCACGCTGCCACCCACGCTCGGTGACCTGCAGGCACTCCAGTCGCTCCGCCTCGAGGGCGGCGCGCTCTCGGGCACCATTCCATCCGAGCTGACGGGCATCTACATGTTGCGCCAGATCATGCTGGCTGACAACAGGCTGACGGGGAATCTGCCGGCGCAGATCGGCAAATTGCAGAACCTACGCTATCTCGACGTGTATAACAACTCGATGACGGGCGACGTGCCGCCCTCGATCCGAGACTTGATCAACCTGGAGCACCTCTTCCTCGCCAACGACCATCTGCTCCCACTCCGGCGCAAGTATTGTGGCCAGCGGCTACCCGACTTCGGCAAGTACTCGTGGGTGATGGTGCGCGAGGAGTACGACGAGATGATGAGCACGCCCTGCCCGGAGGGTCAGATGCACGACACGAGCTTCACCTTCAGCACGCTGCAGGATAGCGGCGTCTACGAGATGTGAAGGTAGTCGAGCCGCGTTAGCACGTTCAGGTTTTTTGGACTCGCGGTCGGGGTTGACCGCCGCGGTAAGAGCCAACATAAACTATTTATCCACAAAGTCCTCGAAATCGAATCGAATGCACACGAAATACAATCATTGTGCTAAGTGCCGGCACACCGGTCGTATGCGTCCGGTCGCATCGTACTGTACAGGTAGTGGAATTATACCACCCGGCTCATAACGATGCAATCCCGAGCTCTTTTTTCATCAGACCGTGTCTTGCAGAACCAGCTCGAGGAAGGCCGCCCAGCTGCGCGCCTTGCGGATCGAATTGAAGCCGCTCTCGAACACCACGGCGCCGTTCTCGTCGCACACGAGCTGCATGCCGAAGCCGACCCGATCAGTAAGCGGCAGCCGTGGCGGCGACAGCGAGGCCGCGTCGCGCGCCTCACGCGGCATCTCGGCAAGCATCTCGGCGAGCATCTCAGCTATCGGCAGAAGGCGCGCTCCACCGAAGAAGAGCCCCAGCCGTTCACCAGGGCTGGGCAGCTGGCCGTCGTGAACGAGCAGGGAGGCGAGCACGTCGAGCGGCATCGCGAGCAGCTGCGCGATGGGCACGGCAGCGAGCATGTCGGCCAGGGGGCAGCCGCGGTTCAGCGAGAAGCGCAGCGCAGGCTGGGAGCGCGCCTCCAATCGCGCCCAAAGGCTTTCCATGCGTGCCACGCGAAACCACAAGCCGTCGAGCTTCTCAGGGACGTTGGCCGACAGCGGCCAATGACGCGGAGAGCAGAATGGTCGCCACAGGGTGCCGCGCGACGCGACGTCCTTGGCGGACTTGCACACGCGTCGCATGGTGCAGACCGAGCCGCTATCGAGCAGTCCGAGCAAGCTGCAGAGAATGTCCTGCGGCAGCGTGAGTAATGAGCGCCTGCAATGGGCTGCTGCGTCGATGGCTGCCAGCACGTGCTGCAGCAATTCTGGCCGGAATACCTCGAAGGCGTCGTCATTAGAGCCCTGCCAACCCGCCGTGACTAGGAGTGCCGCAGCAGACGGATCGGACATCAGCGATGCGAAGTGGGCATTCGTAGCCCGCACTTTGCGCCGCTCTGGCTTTTCGATCGCATTCTCCAGATATCTCCGGATGAGGACTCGCTGTGCTGCGCTGACTGTAGTCGCTAGATCGACGAGGCTGCGCTGCGCTTCGGTGAGGGAGGCATGCTCGGCCACCATATCACCAGCGACACCAGCATAACAAAAAACTATGAAACTTCTTCGCCGCGATTGGCGACCTGTGAAGGGCTATTCATGTGAAGTCGAGTCAAGTCAACGGGGATAGGAATCCTTAGCGTGAAGCGCCCGGCCCGGCGGCTGCTCGAGTATGTATGGTTGTGGCGTTGTGCTTGTTTGCTTGTACCCTTGTGGTTTTGGTCTAAATGTGCTGCATGAGCGGTTGACTTGACTTGACTTGACTCGTCTTGAACAGCGACGCTCTTTTCGCAGCGAGCACCTCCATTTACGCGAAGTTTACTTCACAGTGGTCCGTTTCGCGCTGCCCTCGAGCTGACTTCACAGTGGAGACTCGTTCACGCAAGGCAAAACAACGCGTCTCCTCCTCCTCCGTCGTGGCCTGAGACGGAAGATGGCGAAGAAGAGGTCGACGGTCGTCATCCGACTCGTATCGCAGGCGGGCACGGGCTTCTTCTACACCCTGAGGAAGGCTGTGCGCGCTAATGCCGAAAAGCTCCAGCTCATGAAGCACGACCCGCGTGTCAACGCCCACGTCCTCTTCAAGGAGGAGAAGATAAAGAAGAAGTGAGCCCCTGACGAAGCCCCATTCACAACATGCTGGTCGCTCACCTTTCCAAGGTGCCGACGGCGCCGTACAATCAAGAAGGTTCATCTATTGCACGGGTATGTGTGCAGCATGGGGTCCCGCAATGGAGAGCGTGTGTGGTCTTGTGCTGATGGAGTAGTAGCACTCTGCTGTCGAGCCATGATTATGCAACATGCACGCTTGAGCATCACTTCACACACGCACATGCACGCATAAGTAGAATCTTTCGCAATCTCCTCATCACCAGGCGTCATCCCAGTGGGTAGTGCAGCACGTCCTCGCAGCTCGCAGCTTCTCGCAGCCCACGCGCTCGGCTCCCTCGCTCGCCGCATGTGTCGTGGCTCGTCTTGCCGCCGCCTCGCTCGCCCTGGGCCTTGACCCTTGGCTCTCTACTTCTCTCACTATCTCCTCGCGGACTCCGGGGTCGCACTCGCGACCCTCGACCCGCCTCCTCGCTCACGCATTACGGAACATCGGGTGGGAAGTCCAGCCGTGCTTTCCATGTACTGCGAGGATGTGTTCGAAGTCGCGCCTGGCGCCCTCGTACGTGTAGTCGCTCTCTTTGGTGGACTGCTCCGTCGAGTGTAGCCGCGCATTGCCCGCCATCAGCATGGCACGCACCGAGTGCACCAGAGCGTCGATAGAGGTCGCTGGACTCCATCCACTTGGAGTGAGCAGTTCCATGCAGATGCCTCCGCCGGACAGCACGTAGCCCGTATGCTCCTTGAGCCGGGGCCGCACCTGTGGGGAAGGGAGAAAGGGCGCCGTGCGGATCACTTGCATGCAGGGCAGAGCACGTCGCCCGTATGTAGGGCGCACCATGTACACAAAGGGCGGCGCGTTCGGGTACTCGGGCGGGAAGTGCATCCGCAGCGTCATGTGTTCGAGACGGCGCCGGCGCAGGTCCACTGCAATCGGATCCTCGGCGCTGAAATCGTACAGCCGTAACTCCCACAGGAACAAATCGCTCTCATCGACGGGTTCGCATTCGAAGGCGTGGAGGGCGCGGCAGCCGCCCGGCTGACGATCCAGCGCAGTCAGCTGGGTGAGCTCCTTCATCAGGCGCTTGAGCGCGCGTGAGTCACCCGCAGCGTGCAGCTGGCGCGACGGCGCCATGGCTGTGGTTGTGGTTGTCGTGCCAGCGGCGGCGGCGGCGATGGACGGCGCGCTGCCGCCGGGATGGCCGAGGTCTGGGCGACGCATCCCGGGCGGCGGCACAGCCGCCGCTCCGGCTCCGGCACCAGCGCCCGCTCCGCCAGCTCCGCTTTCTGCTCGAGCCGCACCTCGCACTGCTCCTCCGGCCGCCGCTTTCGCTGCCAGCGACGGACTCACCTTCCGCACCTTGCTTGGCGGCGGCGGCGCATCGTCGGCCGTCTCCTGCTCGGCCACGAGCCACTGCAGCGCCGCCTCGAGGTCCTCGCCCTTTTGGCGCACTGCCTGGTGGACGCGATCCGCCTGGAAGCCCATGTTGCGAAGCTCCATCTCAACTGCGCTGCCGCTGCCACTGCCTACATCTGCAGCAGCCTCATGTGGCTCGGCGGGAGCACCATCGATGAGCCACTGCGTGCACTCCTCGACCTTCGGACCGCATGCCTCGATCGCCTTGAGCACGCGCTCGCGTGTAAAGCCCATGCTGATGAGCTCGCCGACCAAGATCGCATTGTCGCTGGTAGGAGGCGCTCCAGGAGCGGGCTCCCGAGCATGGTCAAGCAAGTACTGTATGATCGCGTCCTGATCGTCACCGCACTCCGCGATTGCTATCCGAACGCGGTCCATTGGGAAGCCCATCGTTAAGAACACACCCTCCATGTCAATCTTCGCGCTGAGTGAGGAAGCCGTCCGCGGCTCGCGTTTCGTTCGGGACTTCCTGCAACTTCATTCATGACACTCAACACGTAAGCAGCACAGCCGTGAAAACAACTTCATTCACAACACACAAACTTCACAGTTCCATTTTGGAAACGAGCCCGGACGAGCGATGCGATGTCGGGGACCGGGCCGACGCCACTCTCAAGGTCCTCCTCAAAAACTCAAAGGCTTAGGCTATCATGCCTCATCGCTCATGGGCGTCCGCGCGTCCTCTAAGTCCTCGCGTCACACGGTAGACTGTTCTAAGACTGTTCAAATGGTCCGAATTGAGACTGTTTGATCTATTAAGGGCTTTTCAACTTCACAGGACAGCACACCATGCGACAACACATTCTATTGAAAGCAATCAAGGATAGACTCTGATGACATGGCTCTCCCGGGCCCGAGGTCAGTGTGAGGACTTGTTAGTCATCACTGCCGTGAAACGGTAATGCTCACGAGGAGGACGCAAGGCCTGTCTCCTTGAGGGTCTCCAGCAAGCCTTCCTCGAGAAGGTAATCGGGCACCTCCTTCTCTTGTGCGGCCTTGAGCGGCGTACCGATCACCGCCTTCATCTCCTCCACCTTCTCCAGCTCCTTCTTCTCCACCGAGGCCTTCGCACGTGCATTGAGGAACTCGAGCGCCATCGTGATGGCGTCGCCTCTCCGCTTCGAGTACTCGGGCAGGGGCGGCAGCTGGCCCCTTGACGGGGAAGATGTGGCGCCAAAGTCGAGGACGCGCACCGCGTCGTCTTTGGCGACGGAGATGTCCGGGTGCACAGAGAGCCCCTTGACAGTTTCCATGATTGCCTCACGCAGAATCGGCACGGGCGTGCCCGCCTCCTTCTGCTCCGAGATGAACTTCGTCGTCTCATCCTTAAAGACCTTGACGTTGTTCATGATCTGTTGCCGCTTCGTGCGCTTGTTGAGGAATGTGAGCGCATCTCCCATAATCTCTGGCTTTGGGAGACCCGGGGTGGCAGCACGCTCCTGATTCCACTGCGGGGTCCACGGCAATGCGATCGGCTCAAGGCGGCCGACCGACTTGGATGGCGTGAGCACACTAGACGGGTTGAGCGGCTTGGTGGGTGTCAGATATGCGGACGCCATGTCAACGCGTGAAGGCGTCTAAGAGGCTGTCAAGCCGCGGAAACACATCAGAATCGGTTACAAGACTTGGCTTGATCGATTTAACTAGACTTGCGTGATCAACTTGACTTGACTTGACTTGGATCTGAAGGGGGATAGGGGGAGAGAGAGGGGGATACATTGTACCGGGTAAGCCAGGGGGGTAAGCATGTGCAAGGAGACCCAAAGATACATGTACGTGTTCTCGTGACTCGTCGCCGCATTTGTATTCCAAAACGGCCAGTTCAGTTCAGTTCAGTTTCTTCGCGGTCCCCCCACGCTCACTCCACCACCGTCTCAAAGGACGGCTCCGCTCCCCTCGGTCATAATATGACTCTTAGCAGGTGGGGCACGTTCACAGACTTAAGTCAACATTGGCTAGGGCGGCGGTGGACTGGGCGGCGGCGAGGGCGGCGGCGGCGAGGGCGGCGGCGACGACGGCGGCGGCTTGGGTCGGGTGGCGGCGAGGGCGGCGGCGAGGGTGGCAGCGAGGGTGGCGGTGGCGATGGTGGTGGTGATGGTGGCGGTGGCGGTGGGCATGGCGGCGGCTTCGGGCTTAGAGGCGTTGTAAGTACTGTCGGCAGACGCGCCCCATTGGCGCGCCCCCCGAAGGGAACGCAAAAAGAAGTCACTCGACGCCGCCGTCGCGTGGCGACGACGGTGTCGAGTAACGACAGTGTCGTGGCGACCGGCAGCTTGCCCGCCGCCTTATTGCTGCCTTCAAACCACTCGCTGTACGGGAACGTGCCGTACTTGAAGAGATCAATGTTCTCCTTGCGCATGATGCTGCGCGTTCGCACGAGCACTCGCAGCGAGAACTCCCGGCGGTTTCGCCTGCACCTCGCGATGCTCTCCGGGTAGAAGACTACTCTCAAGTCGAACGACGGCAGCGCTCAAAGCTGCCATCTTGTTCTTCCGTGCCTTCTTCGTAGATTATTGCGCCGATCTTCTTCGACAGCAGCGCGAGCTACAACAAGCAGTTCCGCGATCTTTGTACGCCGTGCGACGGCAGCGTCGAGCGCTTTTTGAGCATCATCCATCGCCGACGTCGGAGAGCGGCGAACAATGCCAGCTATTGTGGAGTGAACCCGACATTCGCGATGCACGAAAGACGGGGTAACTCCCAGGATCCCACACCGCCTCCCCCAGTCCGCATGCAAATTCGAAAGAGAGGGGGAAGGGGGAATCGTGGTCAGGTGCGGGATTGGTAGCCAGGCTGCTCAGGAACGTGTTGAAGTGATTCTAATGAAAATGGGTTGACTTTTGCAGCAAGTGGAACTGCCAATACCGCTTCACGGCGTGCACGCGAGCACGCCGTTCGGCATCCAGTCAGGCTCGGCTAGCCTTTGGCCTATCTCGAGCCAGCGAGAGTCGGGAAGCCGCCGGCCTTCAGCGTACTCGGGCGTCGACGCCAGCGCCACGAGCAGCGCCTGCTCGTGCGCAGGCGTCCACACGGTGTGTCGCGCCGCCACGGCCGCCTCGTAGGAGCCGGCCAGCCGCGCGGTCGCAAGCGTCGTCAGCGTCAGCGGAAGCCTCGCTCCGGGCATTCAGCCGACGTGGTTTGCCGGCGCTCAGTCGCGTGCTAGCGCGCGGTTGCTCATCGTCTACGTCCATCGCACTCCGTGCGGATCCAGTGCCCACTTGGCGGCCATCGGTCCAGACCCTGCAGACGCGCGTGGCCAAAAGGAAGCCTTGGCGGCGTGCAGGGTCCGTCGAGTATGGAGGCCAAGAGGACCCTCACACATGGCACGCCACGAGTTTTGGATCCTCGTCGAGGCTCGTTGCCCGTCGGCGCCCGCGCTCACTGGCGTCGGCCGCGAGCACAAGGACGGCGTCAACAGCTACTGGTGGCGCTACAGCGCGCCCGTGCGCCGCGGCGTATACGCGGCCATGGCGCCATGGGTGCCGCCACTCGACCCCGCGCTGCTGCCGCAGAGCGTGAGCGTCGCCGTGGAT
>JWZX01002509.1:0-23180 GCA_001275005.1 Chrysochromulina tobinii | reverse complement strand
TGAGTGTGAATACACAGACAGCACTATTAGCTCAATAATTGGGCTCACTACTATTGAGCCAATTATTGGGTCCGACTCAATTATTGGGGCCCCAAAACCAACTATTGAGCGGATCATCAATTATTGACCCAATTACTCCCTCAATAGTGTTGCTGTGTAGTCGTAACACACCGCTCGCCGCACCGGACAGATCTCAGACGCCCGCGCGTCCGCCGACCGTATCTCGCGAACGCGCGGACGGCGAGACGCGAGAGCCGTCGGACGATGCACGGCCGCCGCGTAGTCGCCGTTAGTCGGCACCACCACGCCAGACGCCACACACCAGCTCGACGCTTCCCGTGCGCGCGAGAAAGGGGCCGATACGTAGGTTCCTACAGAACACACCCCTCTCGCCGTCGACAAGAAGATAGTGCGGTGCTTATGCGGTGCTGTGACCTCACCGCATTCGACGGGTCACCGCGCGGTGCTCATCACGGCGCGCGAACATACCCCGAGCTCACGCTCGAGCGTTCAATGCGCCCAGCATCGCGCGCCGTGATGAGCGCCGTGATGAGCACCGTGATGAGCGCCGTGATGAGCGTTCAATGCGCCCAGCATCGCGCGCGCGGCGTGTGTGTGTGTCCGTCAGAGGATCACGCACCCGCCTTTTGTCGACGAGCCGTCCTCTGTCGGCGGCTGGGCGACGTCCACACCGGT
Source organism: Chrysochromulina tobinii (assembly GCA_001275005.1). Taxonomy (NCBI): domain Eukaryota; phylum Haptophyta; order Prymnesiales; family Chrysochromulinaceae; genus Chrysochromulina; species Chrysochromulina tobinii. Next base: position 22,484 of record JWZX01002509.1, on the reverse strand, counting down.
CGCGTCGAGCATGGCTTGCACGGCGATGCGCCACTCCTCGATGATGTCCGCACTCGCGCCTTCGAGCATGAGTTCCTTTCGGCCCGTCTGAATGCGGAGGCGCGTACCAGGCTCGCCGTCTGGTCCCGGCGGCACGTGGCAGGACGTCTCGCCCGGGTAGTCGATCAGGCTGAGCAGGCCCTGCGGTTCGGGTGACTCGGGAGTCCTGTACCAGAGCACTGCACGCAGCATGGGCGAGAGGACCACGTAACGAAGCCGCCAGTTCTTGAGCATGGTTGGGGCGCTCACGGCGCGCTTGCGCAGCCAGCCCGCCTTGAGCAACAACGAAAGGTCGACGTTGCCCGACACGGCGCCTGGCACACCCGCCTCCATGCTCCTCGTGGCCGCCGCGGCCGCAGCGACCGCGGCGGCCGCGACGCTTGGCGCGATGGCGAGTCCGTCACGTGTTTGAACCACAGCACCCTGGACGTCACCGAGATTGACGACGCCCGAAGACTCGCCGTTGCCTGCGGCTGGACGGCTGGCTGCAGCTGGCTGCGCAGATTGCTGCCGCTGCGGCTGCTGCGGCGGCTGCTGCGGCTGCGGCTGCGGCTGCTGCGGCTGCTGCGGCTGCGGCGGCTGCTGCGGCTGCTGCGGCTGCGGCGGCTGCTGCGGCTGCTGCGGCTGCTGCGGCTGCTGCGGCTGCTGCGGCTGCTGCCGCCAAGCGTCGTACCCTCGTAGCGGCGGCGGCGGCGGCGAGGCGCCTGAAGTCGAGTCGGCGCCCGTCGGCTGAGCGCCGGCACCGTCGGGCGCGCGTGCAGCGCGCGGGCTCGCCGCGTCCCGCAGCGACAGCTCGCTCTCGTCGCCCTCGCTGATGCACAAGAGGTCGGTGCCCGGCTCGTTTGGATTGCGCTCTTCATCAAAGCCTCGCAGGTCCTGCTCGAGGGCACTTTCACCGGCTTGGAGCGCCGCCTTGGACATCGAGACGACTGTGCCTGACGCGAGCGTGCTGCTCGAGTCGGCGCGGGACACATCGTCCGAGTCAGTGTCCGCTTCGCCCACCGCCGTGTCACGGCGGACCGCGCTCACCTGCCAGCGCAGTACGATGGGCGAGCTGCCGCGCTTGCCACCACGCGGCGCAAGGTGCAGCGTGGACGCCTGCGGCAAGGACGCCATCGCCGCGTCGCGCCGCATGAAGACGGCAAAGTCCACCTCGTCACGGGCAATCTCGCGCAGGCGGTTGCCCTCGCGGGCAAGGAGGCTCACGCTGAAGTACTTGGAAGAGTACACCTTGCCCTGCTTGCTCTGGTAGAGTGTGCACGGCACTTGTAGCGCGCTCGGCCACGTCGCGTGCCCATCGCGCGCAACCATCACCTCCTCGGTGCTGTAGAATTTCAGATTGCGCCACACTCGTAACGCGATGGGGGAGTTGTAGAGGTTGGCCAGCGGACCGCTATCCACGGTCAGTCCGGTGATATTGAACGTGAAACTGTCATGCGAGCGGCCAACCTGCGCAAGGCGCTTCAGGCGGCGCATCTCGAGCCCGCCAACACTTCGAAAAGCGGCGCCGGCGGTCGGCGAGACCGCGCCCCCGTCCGCCGCCCGCGACCGCAGCTCCACGCCCCGGCTATTTTTGTCAAGTTTGAGTGAATGTCTTTTCCTGTACTATTGTAACGTGCCGAGGATGTTCGATTCCATCTCTTAATTACTCAAAATCCTCAGTCATTCCTTGGTCGCCCAGACTACGCAGCCGTGCCGATGCACATAAGGCACAGCCAGGCGGAAGCGTCGCGGCGCCTTGAACTCCCATGCGTACGTGGAGGCGCCATAGGGCAGCTGCGCCCCCGCGACGCAGTGCTCGTCGCTCCTCCCCGCATACTCGGCGCGCGTGAGCGGTCCGTGGCTTGCGACGAAGGTCATTGAGCCAAGGATGGTGCCGCCGCCGCCGGAGAGTGCAAGGTACACCTTCTCGCCATGGGCTTTCTTGCATTTCTGGCCTCGGATCTCGAGCGTCTTGTAACCGTCGAGCAGAAGGCCGATCCACGGCTGCTGAATGATCAGGATACTCGCGCCACGCGGCACGACTGCGAGGGCGCACGAAGGCCGGCATGCAGCGCATCAGAAGAGAGTCAGAGAGAGAGGAGAGAGAAGAGAGAGAGAGACGAGAGACTCCAATGACCAGGCCGATTGGAGCTTTTCAAAACGCAATCCACCCACCTCCGTCGACGATCGGCACCACATCGACCTTCTTCTGCAAGTTGGGCAGCGGCTGGAATTTTGGCGACTTTGTCGCGCTGCTCACGCCCGCGACCGCCACGCTGTTGAGGATGTACTGGGCGTAGGCGCTTGCTGAGGCAGCAGCAGCAGCAGCAGCAGCAGCAGCCGCTTCAGCAGGCGTACCGACCAACGCGATCTGCTCCTTGTCCCGATGCTCCTCCTTTGGCGGGCGGCCACGCCCCTTGGCTGGTGTCGATGCTGCCCTACTGCTGCTGCTCACAATCTTTACCATTACGTGCTGCTCACCGCGCTGCCGCTTGCCATCGATGAGGGGAGCGGCTTCCAGGGCCGGGCGCTTCGCGCCAATGGCGCCGCCGCTTCGACGACGAGTTAGCATTTCGAACGTTTCAAGTTTCGTTCGGCACGGTCACATGTATGTCGCGAAGTAAAACTGTGTGGAGAAGATAGGGTGTGTTGTGACAAAATTGCCGGGACGACGCGCTTTCCTCGATCTTCCCACATTTCTTTCCCCCAAAGCGCCCGATACGCTTCGCTTGCTTCGGCCGGCCACTGCACAAGCCAAAATGCTCGAGCACAACCGGAAGCAGGCTTCGTGGAAAACCCAATCATCTGCTGGCGTGGAAAAGCAGCTGAGCGCCCGCACCATCGCGAAGCAAATGGTATCGGGCGGCAATACAGGCGCTCGCGACTCGACCTACTACTTGTCGGACAACGACGCGGACAACTTTGACCCGACGCTCAATAGTTCGCACGCTGACTACTACAAAAACCCCGACAGCAGCGCCGCGTACGGCGAGTACAGGTGGAAGACGGGTGGCGGCATCGACACTGGCGCGGCGTCTGGCCTTTCCATGGGGAAGACTCGAGACACTGATGGCACTGTCGATCGCACTCCGGACCCAACTCCAGACCTCTTCCCGATCCTCTTCGCCGTGAAGATGCAAGCGTCGGCGTACAACATCGACCTCGACGGTACCTTCGAGGCAGCGGGTGGCTCCGCGCGGGGCACGATTCCCGCGACGCGCTTTAATTCTGCGCTGTCGGCTGCGTTTCACCGCCTCGAACTCACCGAGGCGGACTTTAGTAGAATCGGCAACCACTACGGCACGGGGGCGCGCGCTCCGAAGGGTAGCGCCAAGGAGATAGCAGCTCCTTTTGAGTGCGTCGCATGGAAGGGTACGCGCGTGTGTCGCCACCGTCGATGCTGCGCGCGTGCGGCGCACCATCTCTCCACCTGCTGACGTGCGTGCGACCCTCCTCCATGATTGCAGATTTCATCGAGGACGTGAGGAAGGCGCATGATCCCTTTGCGAATGCACCAGCTCGCCCGGGCGGCCCCAAGCCCATGTACCCACGTGGCGTGCATTACGGCTAAGTTGTGCCCGAGCGCAACGAAGGCCCTCTGCCTCCCTCAGGCCTCAGGCTGTCAGGCGCACAGGGGTCAGCGTCGCGTCAGGCGCTCAGCCACGTGTGATAGTCATGCTTTGGCGGTCCAAGAGGGAGAGGATGCTACTCTTGGTTCTCGCCATTCGCCGCCGTGATGCTCAGTTCACCCAAACAACGATCGACGTAGCTCGTGAATGTGGACCACTGGGCTCAGGGGACTGAGTCTAGTTGACTACTTAGTATTTGACACGAAAGCACTTGGCCTGTATCGTTTTTTGGCCTTTGGTCCACCTTTAGGATTCCACACAAATTCCAAATCCGTTGGGCGGGACTGGTTTGGCGCGTCTTCCACATCCTGGAAACAAAATCATGTTCGTGGCCGTTGCGTGCCTTGATCGTGGGCCCTCTCCCCACCTTCCCCTTTTAACAACGAGTTCTCATTCCGCGCTCCCAGGTCGGGTGACGAGCAGCTTACCGAGGAGCAGATCGCCGAGTTCAAGGAGGCCTTCTCCCTCTTCGACAAGGACGGTGATGGCACCATCACGACCAAGGAGCTCGGCACCGGTACGCCCCGCCGCGCGGGAAGCACATTCGCGCCGCATCCGCGCCCGCCCTCACGCTGCGCACAAGTCCGCGCTTGCCCACCCGCTCACGACGTTACCGTTCTTCCCGACTGCTCGCAGTCATGCGCTCGCTCGGCCAGAACCCGACCGAGGCTGAGCTCCAGGACATGATCAACGAGGTCGATGCCGACGGCAACGGCACCATTGATTTCCCCGAGTTCTGCACCCTCATGGCCCGCAAGATGAAGGACACCGACTCCGAGGAGGAGCTCAAGGAGGCCTTCCGCGTCTTCGACAAGGACGGCAACGGCTTCATCTCGGCGGCCGAGCTCCGCCACATCATGACCAACCTCGGCGAGAAGCTCACCGACGAGGAGGTCGATGAGATGATCCGCGAGGCTGACATTGACGGTGACGGCCAGATCAACTACGAGGAGTTCGTCAAGGTCATGATGGGTGCGTGCTCGTTGCCGCGAATCCCATCCATCGTCTCCAGACCCCTTGGAAACCTGCTGACATGCCGCCTGCTCTCGCCCCTCGCCTCGCAGCCAAGTAAGCGCGACCACTCGAGAGCTCACTCCTTGTGTCAACAGCGTGAAGAAGGGTTCGGTTGGGTGCGATCACGCGCACTCGCCGATGGGACAGCAGGCGGCGCCACTCCTCAGAGCGCTAAACTATCTTAAAGGCGCTGCAGAGGGAGAGACATCAACGAGAGAGCCGCACGAGTGCGCAATTGCAGCACCGCGATGCTATTTTATTCTTATGTTCTCTATTGGTGCGTCCCTGTGAATTCACATGTTTACGTGTTGTGTGTATTAAAACTGAATTCACATGAATCCGGCGATGCGCGCCCTTCCGATTCGGCGGCTGTTCGCCGCGCTCGGCCCGGCGGCGATCGCTGCGACTGTCGCTTCAGCTTCCTATCCCATCGGCACACCCAGCCAGGCGTGGCGTGCTGCCGAGAAGGCTGCGTGGCGAGCTTCGCGAGTAGTGCAACGCTCGTACAAGGACGAAGTGCTCCAAAAGCTTAATCGGCTGCCCGAGAAGCCCTTTGTCCTTCAGCAGTACGGCCAGCTCTCGGACGACCCGACGCGCTACCCGCTCTTCTCGGTGCGCACGCGTGACTGGTCTCCGGACAAGCCAAGCGTTCTGATCACAGGTGGAGTCCATGGATATGAGAAGAGCGGTGTGCAAGGGGCAATCCTCTTCCTCATGGAGCACGCGGAGCGCTACTCGAAATACTTCAATATTCTTGTCGTGCCGTGCGTCAGCCCGTGGGGCTACGAGACCATCGAGCGATGGAATGCCCAGGCCATAGATCCGAACCGCTCGTTCAATCCGAACGGCGAGGTGGTCCCCGGACGCTCGTTCAACCCAGAGCCGGGCACGGAGGAGTCGCTGGCCCTGATCAGCCACCTTGGCTCTCTCGGCGTCGAGCAGTGGATGTGCCACGTGGACCTGCACGAGACCACCAATACCGACGAGACCGAATTTCGGCCGGCCAAGGCCGCGCGCGACGGGAGTGAATACGTGCCTGGCGTCATCCCCGACGGATTCTATCTGGTGGCCAACCTCGAGAATGCGCAGCCGGCGTGGCATGCCGCGATCATTAAGGCCGTGCGGGAAGTGACGCACATCGCTCCGGCCGATGCCGGGGGCAAGATCATTGACGAACCCGTGATTCAAGAGGGCGTGATCGGTATCCCTCCACCCGCCTTAATTGGCCTCTGCGCGGGCGTCACGAACGCTCCGTATGCCACCACGACCGAGGTCTATCCCGACTCGCCTAGGGCCACCGACGAGCAGTGCAACCGAGCGCAGGTGGTAGCCATCTCCGCTGCGCTCGACTACATCATGCAAGTGGGTGGGAAGGAGGAGTTGTGATCAGAGGTCACATGGCGCGTTGAAACGGGCGTTCCCAAACGACGGTGCAGACCGAAGCTCCACAGATTCCGGATCGGCCGATGATCAAGCATTCCATGTGAACTGTCTGTCCTCACGCTGAGGCTGCGTCCGCGCTGCCTGTCGCACGCTTTCAAGTGGCCGCAAGAGTGGCCGACGAGCCCTTGAGCGTGCGAGGAGGGGATGGAGATTTCCAGATTTGGGGTGGAGGTTCACGCGTTCACCGCACACCGGGCGCCTGTGGGGGTTTGGCTGCTGAATCTGATCGGTGTTTTTTTTCCTGGCTTATATACCCCGTTGAATTCCTAGCTGCAACCTAAATCTTTTACTTTAACTAAATCTGTGCTAATTTACTGTCGGCTAATATAATCTGCTCCCCCTGGACCGCCGGGACCGCGGTGTGGGTGTCCCGGTGCGTCGTGACTCGTGACCTTAATCGTGACCACGCCGTCGGCGGCTCGACGCTCCCGCGGGGTCAATTCACCCCCTCGGGCACAGGGAACATGTTTCTTGATCTTGTTTGCGATTTCGTTCGTTCGGGGACGTGTGTGTTCCAGTGTTGTGAATGAAGTCAAGACTCAAGTCAAGTCTATTCAAAAACAACAGACAAGCACACGGACTGTACGGAAGCCTTGTACATGTACAATAGTACAATGTATCGAAAGTGCTACTTGATTTGACTTGACTTATTTGCCAGGCGCAATTACATCACTCAGCAAGGGGCAGGCGCGCCTGTTCCCCGCTACAATAGTACATGTATGTGGGGAAACGTACATAGGCTTGCTTTTACAACTTTTGTGAGCTTTATTTGATTGCGCATGCTGCCGACCAGAGCGAGCCGCTGCAGACTCGCGGATAGACTGTTGTCCACCTCAGCGAGGCGCACGCCGCTGCCATGCTTTACGGTGAGTGACTCAATGTCGCGCCAGAAATCAGTCACGTGAACCCTTCCTCACGCCTCTCTCTGCGTCCACGGTCTCTCACCCTTTTGCTCTCCCTGTGCAGCCGACAAGGAGGATCTGAAGACTCAACTGGCCAAGGACTTGTGTGGCGTGCGTGAGAAGGAGATGGCGCTCTACGCACGCAATCTGACAATGGTCGGCACGCACTCTGCGCTGCTCGCCGGGTTCGCCTTCACCATTCTCTCGCAGTATAAGTTCAAGGAGCCGATGGAAGGCTACTTGGCCTATGAGACGGAGGAGGCCCTCGGCATGTGGAAAAACAACCGGGCACTGTTCATGTTCCCGCAGCACAGTGAGAGCCAGGTGCGCTCGTTCAAGATGGGCTTCTCAGCATGGACGTGGAACACGTGGTTTCAGCAGATCTTCCAGATCCTGCACCTGCTCTTCACGGCCCTCGGTATGACGCTGAATCTCTGGACGCTGTACACGAGCGTGATCACCAACATCCTGGGCGTACACCTGGCGCTGCGCGGGCCCGAGGGATCGATCGACAAGGCTGTGCGTCACGACTGTGATTGCCACTGATTGCCACATCGCACTGCTTCGACTGTGATTGCCACTGATGGCCTCCCTCATTGCATGCAGGTGCGCCACATGGCACTTCAGAATCAGTTCGCGCTGAGCAAATTCATTTTGGGCCTCGCCCTTTTCATCCTGTCTGTCATCTTCTTTGCACTCGCCGAGTACCACATCTTCATATCGATCATCATCGTTGTCGCGGTGGCGATCATGTCGCGCCAGACGTACTTCCAACTGAACGAGCTTGTCGGCTTCTTCCAGCTCCATCCTGATGTCACCGTCACAGGCCAGTGGGATCTCACCGGCCGCACCGATCGCGGCGGCAGGGATGTCAGCGGCAGCACTCAGCGGGCCGGAGTGGGCGGCCGACCAGCCGTGCCACTGCATGCCGCCCCGGCGATCCCGAAGCGACGTTCGTGCGTGGGTCTCTTCGGAATGGGCGAGATGCTCGCGCACCAGTCCTCGGGTAGCAGAGAGAGCGCGAAGAGAAGGCGCAAAGCGGGTGACCAAAAGCATCCCTCCGCCGCATGGCAGGTTCGCTGGGCCGCGTTCAGAGAGCGATTACATCACCACGGCTCGCGCAAGGGCTCTGCCTGGGCGGCTGTGCACGACTGGGCGCAGCCCCACTCGGTCATCCAGGACATGGTCATGTCTGAGAAGCAGCATCAAGAGGAGCAGCAGCCCTCCTTGGTCGCCGAACAGCTCATCTTCCGACATGAAAAGATGGCCGCAGCCTGCACCGGTACCGACAGCTTCAGCCCGACCTCGGTACGTCGGAGCACCCTCGTAGGAGCACCCTCGGTACGTAGGAGCACCGATCGGGAGAGCAATGGCGGGCACGGGAGGCACGGCGGCGGCGACTGGGGCGGCGGCGTCGGCGTCGTGTACACAGCTGAGGATTCCTCAGCTGAGGACAGCGAGCCTCCCCGCATGATGCTCGGCCTTCCTCCCTTTTTGGACAAGCTCATCTCCAATTTCGGGAACAGCGTCTGTGCGAGGGAGCAGAGCGCGCACAGCGAGGAGGGCGGCCTCGGCAGTCGCGACCTGGGCGGCGCCTGCGGCAACGGCCGCGGACGCGTGCCCACGCAGCACGAGCGTGCCCGCGACAGAACCATGGGTGCCCGCGACGGCGCCATGAGAGTGCCTTCGCAGCACGAGCGCTCGGAGCCATTTTACGGTGACGGGGTCTGCAATCCCTCAGTGCCTCCCATGAACTTCTCGACACCACGCAGAGATGCAATCTCGACACCACGTAGCCTGGAGCGGCGGCAGCCTCCCTCGACGAGCTCTGTCGATGACTGGCGGGGCGCGAGCGCCGTCGAGGGCAACTTCCTCGACCAGGCCAGCGAGGTGCTCGGTAACATCAAGGAACAAGCCGAGGGGGCCATTGAGACACTGATCGACCGGATCGGACTGAATGGTGTCCCGTGGGAACCTCGGGGGTCCTCGCCCCGCGACCTATCTAGGCTCGTCACGTCGGATACCAATGGCACTCACACTCACGGCGCTGCTTTACCCTCGCCCTCACCCTCAGCGCGATACGGCCCGCCCGTCTCGGCGCGCACAGCGCCCTCGCCAGATGCCATGCGTGCGGCCGAGCAATGGACGGCTTACAACCCGGATACGATCGGCGGTCCTCAACGGTCTCTCTCCAGTAGTTCACTTTAGCGATGTTCGTGCCTGACCGATTAGGCCGGATTGCAGGTACGCGACGTGTAACCGACCATGGTAACCGACCCGCTCAAGAAGCGTAATATCGTGACACCGGTTGACTCTTTGACTGAACTCTGAAGATCTCGCATGTCAGGTGTCTGGAGACAACGCCAACGGCCAAGACGAAACAATTTATGTTATTATGAATCTTTTGACTTTTCTCTGAGATTTCTGTCACGTGGACACACGTGTCACGTCCCGCGGTGACCGCTGACCGGTGATCGCCGTGATCCCCCGCACAGTCACGCACCCCCGTATCGCTCAAGCATGCGCTCAAGATCAAGAGTCCGAAGTCGCTTCGCTTCGACTCCACCCGCCTTCAACATGAGACGCCAACCGCCTTCGTCACCGACGTGCGCCCAAGGCCTGTCCGCCGGAAGCTCACGCACCACCTTGTTCTTGGCTCGAGATGGGTCGAGGATTGGCCCACGTGTGAGAACTCTCCCATACTCTCCATTAGGCAAGGATCGGACGCCTCCCAAGGGCGTCACAACAGGTGGCCTGCTTGGGGGGCTCGCCACTGCCCAGCGCCCCACGTCTCCTTCGATGGGCAGAAAGGGCGTGGCACTAGCAGCGTCGCGCCCACCGCCAAAGATCTGCTGCAGATGTCGCTGGCCAACGAGCAGCTGCCTCGCGCGCCGCCTCGCATCATCTCGTTCCAGCACGTTCTCGACTACCTCACACTTCAGGCGTGCAGATGGGGGCCTGGATTGTGGAAGAGCAACACGTAAGGAGGGGCTCCTTGCAAATGGGCGAGCACTGGCGGGCCGGGTCCGCAACCCTACGCCACTCCTCGCACGCCACATGTCATCATCTTGGCGCGCCTCCTCGTGCATGTCGAAGCAGGCTGTCGATGACCAGAAGCCCTCTGGTTGAGCCTCCTCGTCGCCGCCGACCTCGTCCCTGCCGCCCTCACCGCGCCGCCCTCGTAGCCGCTGCCTTTGCCCCGCCGCCATCGCCCTCGCCACTCCCGCTGCCGCCATCGCCCTCGCGCTCGCCGTTGCCGCTGTCGCCGCCCCGTACGCGTACCCCTCCTCCTCCTCTGGTTGAGCCTCCACGCGACGCATCACTCGTTCCAGCGTCGGACGTTTCAGCTTGTTACACTGCTCTTGGAGTTGAAAAGCGAACAATCGATCACCTTCGGCAGCGGCATCGCTGATTCGCATCCTGAAGTGGCGCAGCGCTGCTTCGTAGTCGGCTAGTTGGCGAGCATATTTGTCTGCCACGTCCTGCTCACGCCTACGCTCCATGGTCGGTGAGGGCGGCGGCGCCACTTCACCGCCACCGGCGAGGAGGCTCTCGAGCATGGTCGATATCCCTCGTGTGGCAGAGGACGCGCCAAGTACCGGTAAAAAGTACTGTGACGCTGTGTGGGGTGTTATTGGTCTCTCTCGAAGTCTGAGAGGTGTGTGTCGTCGCGTGTGATTCAGTGCGACTGGTCCCGCGGGGCTATTATTGCATAGACCGCTAAGTAGCCAGTCGATCGACCATGATCGACGCCATTCACCTCGTCGCTCGTGCATGTGGCGCGCGTGCCGGCTGCGTCGCGAGTAGGATGTGGATGACGAGGATCGGGAACTTGGACGTTGGACGGTTGGAGCTTGGGCCGCTGACGTGCTGGTGGTGGTGCCGTCGGGTCACGGGGTCATACTACGTCAGTTCTTAGTCAGTCGTCCAGGAGTGAGATATGTTATTACCACAGTACAAAAATGGGGCTAGTCGTCATCGTCGTCGCCCCTGTCCTCGCTTCGAAAGCCGCTTCGAAAGCGAGGGCTGGCCTCCTGCTTGCTGCGCTTCGAACCTGAATCTGGCCCTCGCTCGTGGCCTCCCGGCGGCCCCGCATTTTTGTGCTCCAGCGGCGCGAGAGGCGGCAACGCCGACGAGGACTTGCGTCTCCCCAGCGCTTGGACGGGCTCGATATGATTCGCCCCGTTCTCACGTGGGTAGTAATCCCATCGCACCTGACCGCCCGAGCGCCCACGGCCGTACTGCCGGCCCTCCTCGAAGCCACCGTCCCAGTCCACGCGAATGATGTGTTCATCGACCTTCATTCCGTTAAAGAAGCGTATCGCGTCCTCCGTGTCTGCGCGCCGTACGTACTCAACGAAGCAGAAGCCGCATGGCGTCTCCTTATCGTTGCGATCTTTCCCCATGATGATGCGCTTCACCTCACCCACGCGGCCAAAGAGGGCGTGGAGCTGATAATCAGTTGTTTCTGTGTCAAGGTTGCCAATGTACAGCGTGGTCGAGCGCTCGATTTTGTCCTGCCACTGCTTCAGCGTATAGCCAGCTTTTAGGTCAGCGTATAGCGACTGGACCGAAAGGTCGCGGTACAGGTGCGCCATTCGACTGGCCCTTTTTGTGCCGAGCGCATTTCGTGAACACCCAACACTGAGCACCCACGTGGCAACACCCCCGCGAGGAGATCAGAGTGTGAAGTCAAGTCAAGTCAAACATAGGAGTCTTGACCGCTTGGGATGTCCCGCATCCGGGAAAGGGAAGTATCAACAGGCAGTTTTCACACCCCTCGGGGCTCCCGAGCAAGCAAGTCGATACAACAGGCGCGTGCTACCGGTACAAGCGTGCGTCCCTGCGTGCGTCCCGGGGTTCGCGCGTGAGTCGGTGGGTGGGGTTGGTTTTGAGGTTGGTTTGTGAGGTTCTTGTGTCTGTCTCGTGTGTTAGAGTCACACAGACACACATTCACATTCACATTCACATTCACACATTCACACATTCACACATTCACAGCCAATGTTTATAACTTCCAAGAGATTTGGTTGCAGTTCCCCTCTGTGTCTCGTTTCACTGTTAACAAGAAAGCCCTTTATAACTCTGCATTATAACTCGACACCAAGTTATCACACCATGAGCCCGACGAGCGTGCGGCGAGCGGCCGCCGACCTGCACCTGGCAACCTCCAGGGTCCACAATCTCGTCCAAAAGGAGTGCTACGAGCAGACCGCTGAGCTGAATGTGGGCACTCGCGGCCTTTGCTGCTGTGGCTGCTGCTCTGGCTGCGTACTGCGTGAACAACCTTCCTCCTCGGCGTGTGCTGCCTGGCCTGGCAGCTCTTCCCGAGAGTGACGAACGCCGCCTGACAGGCTCGACCAAGACAGCAAGGCTCATCAATCCCCAGGGCGTCGAGACGTTTGTGCGAGTCTGGGGGAAGGACGGTGAAGGCAAGTCTACAGTTGTCATGCTCCACGGCTTTAGTTGGCACTCGCAATACTTTGCCCCGCTCGCCCAGCGACTTGCCGATGAAGGAGGGTTCAAGGTGATCGCTTACGACCTGCAGGGCCACGGCCGGTCTGGATTAGTAGATGGCGCAAAGGGCTATGCCACCCGCTTCGATGACTGGGTTCGGGAACTGAACCAGGTCGTCGGCGAGCATGCCGCCAGCGATAAAGGCAAGCTTTTCATCTTTGCAGAGTCGATGGGGGCGACGATTGCACTTCGTGCGCTCACCGGTGCAACCAAACTCTTTCCCCGTAACGTGTCTGGCATTGTCTTTAGCGGACCAGTGATTCGCGTTGCTCAAGAGGTTCTGCCTCCAAAGCCCGTCGTGTTCGTCATCAAGGCACTTGCGACAGTGTTCCCTCTGCTCAGCGTTCCCTCGAGCGAAGTGGCCGACGGCTTTGAGGGAGCATTCGGCGATCAAAGCTTCGCCAAGCAGGCCAAGAAGGACCCGCTAGTCATCTTTGACAATCCACGCCTGCGCAGCGCCGCCGAGATTCTCGCCACGGTCGACGCCAATTGCAAAGCCTTTTCACAAGTAACCCAGCCTCTCCTCGTGCTTCACGGCGATCAGGACAAGCGAACCCACGCGGCAAACTCTGTCGAGTTTGTCGGTTCCGTCTCTTCTAGCGACAAGCGCCTTGAGATCATCAAGGGCGGAAACCACCAGCTACTGCAGGACCAGCCTGCGCTGACGGCGGCCGTCACGAAGCACATCGTTGCGTTTTTAAGTCGCATTGAGCTGAGCTGAGGTGGGGCTGGGGCTGGGGCTGGGCTGGGCTGGGCTGGGCTGGGCTGGGCTGGGCTGTCGCAGCCGGTACTGGTAGTGTATTGTAGTGTAGTTAGTGGTGGGATTCCCTGCCGCTTGACCCCAGCGGTTACGAGCAGCCGTGAACCAACGTGTGAACAAGAGACACGGACAGTCGGCGGAGCCCGGCCAGGGGGGAAGGGGCATGCGGGGAGATGTCTCCCTGCCGTTTGGGATACGTTGGGCATACTTTGGATGCATGTACATAATCATCGGGAGCCCGTTCACAGCCAATGTTTAGAATTCGTTCACACCGGGGTCTGGCGGCGTCCATGCACGGACTCACAAGAGACCGACGAGCGAGCGGCGAGCGGCCGCCGACCTCGGACCTACACCTGTCAGGTTTGCACGGGACATGCCTCGCGAGATCATCACCGTGCAGGTGGGCCAGTGCGGCAACCAGATCGGCTGGCGCTTTTGGGATTTAGCATTGCGCGAGCACGCGGCGCACAACCCTGCCGGCGTATTTGACGACGCGCTCTCGTCCTTCTTCCGCAATGTGGACACGCGGTACACCGACCCAGTGGAGATTCCGTTGGGCGATGGAACACGTCCCATTTCGGCGCTGCGCGCCCGCGCCGTCATGGTCGACACGGAGGAAGGCGTGGTCAACCAGCTGCTCAAGAGCCCGCTCGCCGAGGTCTTTGACCGTGCACAGCTCGTCACGGACGTGTCTGGCGCGGGCAACAATTGGGCGCACGGTCACGCCGTATACGGGCCGGCCCATCGAGAGAACTTCCTCGAGGCTGTGCGCCGCGCCGCATCCACGTGCGACTCCCTGCAGTGCTTCTCGCTCATTCACTCGCTCGGCGGTGGCACGGGCTCGGGCCTAGGCACGTACCTGCTCTCCGCTCTGGCGGACGAGTACCCGAAGCAGCTGCGATTCGCGACGTCCGTCTTCCCATCGGCCGACGACGACGTGATCACCTCGCCCTACAATGCGACCCTCGCCACCGCCGAGCTGATCGAGCACGCCGACGTCGTCTTCCCCGTCGACAATGCGGCGCTCGCGGAGCTGACGACCCGCGCCCAGGGAGGCGGCGCCGTGGCGAGCGAAGGCCAGCGCGGCGCGGCGCTGAGCGACAACGCGACGAGTCGGGCCGTCGGCGGCGTCGGCGGAGCGGTGACAAAGGCCAAGGCCTTCGACGCCATGAACAACCTCGTTGCCCACATGCTTGCGAATCTAACGGCGTCGGTTCGGTTCGACGGTGCACTCAATGTGGACCTGACGGACCTGACTTCGTCACTCGTGCCCTTCCCGAAGCTGCACTTCGTGCTGCCCGCTCTCGCGCCGCTCTACGCACTCAAGGACGTGCGCTACCGCTCGATGCGCCTCGAAGGCCTCTTCTCGGACGTGTTGCAGCCCCACGCTCAGCTCGTGCAGGCGGATCCGAAGCACACGACAATGCTCGCGTGTGGGCTGCTGCTGCGCGGCGACGTGACCGTCTCGGACGTGCAGCGCAACGTGGCGCGGCTGCGCCCGCAGCTGCGCCTTCCTTTTTGGAATCCGGACGGCATCAAGGTCGGCCTCTGCGCGGCCGCGCCCGTTGGCCAGCCGCAGGCGCTGCTTGCATTATCCAACTCCTGCGCCATGGCCGGGGTGCTCGGCAACGTGACTGGACGCTTCGACCTGCTCTACAAGCGGCGCGCGCACCTACACCATTTCACGCAGTACATGGAAGCCGACGGCATGGCGAGCGCGCGCGAAATCGTGCGCACCGTCGCGGCCGATTACTCAAGTCATCATCGTGCGGCGTCCGCCGTGCCTGAAGAGGCCGAGGCCTTGCTTGCGCGGTTGAGGAGGCCGCCACCGGTGTAGTGCGTTCAAGATAGTGGCTATCACGCGCTCACCATGGCGCGTCTTCGCTATATTTTTGTGTCTGTGCAAGAAATGCGCGCCTGCATCGCCTGTGTTGCCCTAGTCGTCAGCTTGGGGGTAGCAAACGCGCAGCAGTGTGCCTCGCTTGGATGTACGGCACAAAAGGTCCACTCGAATCCGTGCCAATGCAATCCTCATTGCGTGGCACACAACGACTGCTGCGATGACTATGCTTCAGCCTGCGCGGATGCCATGGCGGAGATTGATAAGGGCCCCAGGGAGACTACCGAGGCCAAGGAGCCCAAGGCGACCAAGGATCCAAAGGAGGCCAGGCCCGCGGACAAGGAGGAGACCAAGCACCAACACGCAGCCAACGTGGAGAGCGAAGCCAAGGAGGAGCACGCAGCAAAGCCGTCGCACCATAATGCGACCAAAACGACTGCGGATCTCCCCGAGGCAAGCGAACCGGGGATAAGGGTGCCCAAGGAGCCCACGCCGCTCGTGGGCAAGGTCAGCGGCGAGGAGAGCAAGCACCAGCCAGCAGCCAAGCCGTCGCCTGTGAGCAGCGGCAAGAGTACCGGTACCGCACCCAGCAGTCCGCATGCGAGCACTGGTAAGAGCAGCGGCAGCGCCAGCAGCAGCAGCAGCAGCAGCAGCAGCAGCAGCAGCAGCAGCAAGGAGCACGAGCACAGCAAGGAGCACGAGCACAGCAAGGACGAGCTTGGCAAGAAACCCAAGGAGCCTACTACCTCGATGAACATCGTGATTGTATTGCTCGCGTGCGCAACGGGGATCACGGTACCTGTGACCATCTCCATCATTCTGGTGCTCCGCTCGCGCGGCATCTGCTGCGTCGCCTACAAGGCTGTAGCAACCGAGCAGTCAGACCAGGCGCAAGAGAGAGGTCCTGATGGCGGGGCATAGGCCACGCGCGTCTCACAGGTCGGCTGTAGGCTCAAGGTGCGAGTGTCATGGAGTGTGGTGAGCGTGAGGGGTCAGCGTGTGTCCCCGGTGATGTGTGTATGAGATCCGTGCGACGTGGAGCTGTGGACTAGGATGAAGTAGGATATGTCACTTGGCGGGAATCGTGCCGCGGGCGCGGGCCCGCTCCGGCGTCGATACACGGAACACCGGCTACTCATGCGGCTTAGAAACTCCTATCCAAGGTCCTATGCCGATCCGTGCGGCCGAACCTGAACCGAACACACCTCACGTCCCAGCTTCCCACACAGGTTTTGTATAGGGATGAGCCCTTGAAAAACATGAAAAAGAGAGTGTAGACCCGTCCCCTTTCGCCTATTTGGCCTTTGGGTCAACAGTGCAAACAGCTTCCGTACAGTCCGCCCCCAGGCCCGACAGTTCACACAGTACAGTAACCGCGGTGTCAAGGGGATGGTGGTGGGTTCGCTGAAAAGCCCCCGAACACACGAGGATGCTAGGCTGGCTGCTGCTCTGGGACTCGTAGGCTTCTCGGAGGTGCATGCTCATGCCTAGATCCTGTGCCCGATACGCGCTGAGGCGTTCCGCAAGTTGGTGTACACCTTTGAGATTGGAGAGCCGATGATGAGGGCACAGATCGCGTCGCGCGCCATCTTGATGTTGGCAAAGGAGCCGAGGATGTGGACCTTGCTCTCGGCGAGCACGATCCGTGTCTTCGTCGCGTTCTCGATGGCATACTTGCACTTGCCATCCTTGCCGGCGATGCGCCCGATGGCACGTGAGAGGTGGTCGCCCTTGAGGATCTTAACGTCGGTCACCATGAACGTGTCGACGAACAGATCCTCCACGCGAAGCAGGGCGACCGCGTCGCCCACCTCAAAGCCGAGCAAGAAAGCACGCACGAAGTCAGCCGCCTTTTGAAGATGGTCGACGTCCGTTGTGAACTTGGACGTCTTGAGCTCCACGCACCGGCTTCGCGGATTCATCCTCACGTCGAGCTTGAGGTGCTCGACGATGGGCGAGTAGATGCGCATCCACTCTTGGCGTAGCGGTGTGTAGCGGTGATTCGGCACGGGGATTTTGCGGAACGAGCTCTTTCCACCCGAAGCCTCTTCTGCTGACACGGCCGGAAATTCGAGCAGAGGTACCGCCTCGCCAGCCTCGTTGCGCCGGCGCTTGCCTCCGCCGCCTTCCTCGTCGTCATCGTCGTCCATTACATCCTCGGCCCGTTCAGCCACAGCGGCGGCCTCCTGCTCTATCGAGGCAGCGGCGATCGAGCGCGCGGACGTCGCCATTACTTGTCCTCGTCACCGTCCAAGATTGAAACTTGGAATCGACTTTCAAGTTTCATTCACAACACACCAACACGCACGAGTTTCACAGCCATCAAAAACGCGCAGAAGTTTCACCAAGCGCACCCCGCTGTATTGTGTAGCGACACACCGCACCTCTGAAAGTTGTAGTTGTAACGCGTTGAGCGCCACACTCACGCCGGTTCGCGCTCACCTCTCTCGAGCCCGCCTCGTCTCACGTCTGCCTCCCTGACGCGCACAACAGCAGGGCATCCCTGACTCACGATGGTGGATTGGCACGCTCCTCGGGCGTCCCCCTGTCCCTTGCCATGTCCCTTGCTTGTATTGGATGCCGCGGACCAGACGCGTGTTGGTTTCGTGTTGGTTTCGAGCCTCAGGCTGCCATCTAATCGAGGCCCCATGAGTCAGCACACGAAGCCTTCGGAGCCGGCCGCCCCTCTGGGGGACATTGCAGGGGAGACACTGTGCAAGATACTGCCTCTGGCCCATTGGGAACCACATGGACGGTTGGAGACATGGGATCGTGTTGAGCCATGGGGACGTGTACAGCCTTGGGGAAGGTTTGTACTAAAGCTGGAGCCATGGGAACGTGCACAGCCACGGGGACGTTTGGAGCCAGATTCGGAGCCATGGGGGGTAGAACCACGGGGACGTGAACGGGGGTATTATTTGGCATAACGTGCACTTCTGGAGTCGCCTGGTTGGACATCAGCGAGCTAGTCGCCGTCTCGGATAACTCGTTCGAGGAATCTTGAGCGGGAGCCCGGCGCGGTGGGAACATATAAAACTTGGCAAGTACGAGAAAAGCAAAGTAGCCGAGCAAGAAGGTAATCAACATCCAACGCGGAACCTCTTTGGCCCACACGGCGCGTGGCACTGGCTCAGAGCCGCAGAGACAGACTATGGCAATGTAGACCGAGGCCATCATGCCGCCAAGCAGAAAGCTATTGAAGACGAACAAGATCGGGGATACGCCGCGGTAGAATTGCGTGTACCACCAGCCAAGGCAATCCGAACAAGAATGAGAGAACCAGCTACTATTATAATCATTGCAGTCTGGAAAAGTAGTCAGGATGAGACCGTAGCAAACAGGCAAGATCACGGCAAATATGAGGGCGAGGACGCCGTGCTGTCCTCGACCGCCACAGCCACGTTCATAGAGTGGATTCGGGCAAAGGGCCATGGACAAAAAGGGGACGAGGAGAAGGACGATCACTGGGATGCTGAAGAGCAAATGCTGAGTTTGCGCGGTGGCGATTGTCGCCGGGCAATCCAGCGTCGGGGGTCGGGGCAGCGGCGGGGATAGAGCCAGTACGGGCCAGTACGGGCTACGGTCCAGCGGCGGGGATCGGGGCAACGGCGGGGGTCGGCGGAGCGGCGGGGGAGCGGATGGAGATTGGGGGGGGCGACCTTGGCCACAGTCAGAGCAATCGGTGCCGAGAGGGCAAAGGCTGAAGCTGCCGCCCGGGCCGCCATCGTCGCACACGCGATTGAAGGCGTACTTGCACGTGTTTGTGCAGACGTCTGCACTGGTGAAGCCCACCATCATGGCGAGGAAGCCCCCCCCCTAATCGACAAAATGACCATTCGAAGTTTCAAGTCCATGTTACGCCCCCACGCGTGACACAGGGAAGGCGTCACAGAAGGCGCTTCCACAGACACGGAAAACCCTTTTACCGGTACTGTCTGGGGGGATTGGTTCATAGAAACAGTGCTTCGTCGTACGGAATTGCAACGTTCACAGCAGGCAAGTTCAGAAATCCTGTATGTGCTGACATCAGACATGGAGGACATGGTGGCCGACCCGTCCGGCGGCAGCCCTCTCGCGGTCGCAAAGCCCACGCCGTCACCATCTGCCCATGTTCACGCACAGAAGACATGCGCACCCCGCGGGGGCGCGCTTGCATGAGCACCGCTGAGCTGTGTCGCGACTCACCGCACCTCTGAAAGTTGTAGTTGTACGCGGTGCGCGCCACACTCACGCCGGTTCGCGCTCACCTCTCTCGAGCCCGCCTCGTCTCACGTCTGCCTCCCTGACACGCACAACAGCAGGGCATCCCTGACTCACGAGGGTGGATTGGCACGCTCCTCGGGCGTCCCCCTGTCCCTTGCCACATGTCCCTTGCTTGTGTTGGATGCCGCGGACCAGACGCGTTGGTTTCGAGCCTCAGGCTGCCATCTAATCGAGGCCCCATGAGTCAGCACACGAAGCCTTCGGAGCCGGCCGCCCCTCCGGGGGACATTGCAAGGGAGACACTGTGCAAGATACTGCCTCTGGCCCATTGGGAGCCACGGGGACGGTTGGAGCCATGTGATCGTGTTGAGCCATGGTGACGTGTACAGCCATGGAGAAGGTTTGAACTGAAGCTGGAGCCATGGGAACGTGCACAGCCACGGGGACGTTTGGAGCCAAATTTGGAGCCATGGGGGGTAGAACCACGGGGACGTGAACGGGGGTATTGGGCACCGGCTGTGCCGCCATAGGAACCGGGATACCTATGGGCACTTGTGGCTCCGTCTGGACCGGTAGGCCCATGGGCACTGGCTCGATCGGCGCACCCGACGGCTGCTTGTCGATCGACGCCTCAGCCTCGAAGGTGAAGGACTCGTTTGGCACAAAGTGCACTTCAGGAGTCGCCTGGTTGGACATCAGCGAGCTAGTCGCCGTCTCGGAAAGGGTACCTCCAATCGATAACTCGTTCGAGGAATCTTGAGCAGGAGCCCGGCGCGGTAGGAAATGACGGGCAAGAACCACCAACGCGGTGCCGAAAGCATAGTAGCCGATCAAGAAGAAGATCGTCATGAACAACGGAACCCATATGGCCCATACGGCGCGTGGCACTGGCTTAGAGCCGCCACAGTGGCAGAGACAAAGGCAGGCAATGTGGATGGAGGCCACCATGCCGCCAAGCGTCATACCATTGAAGACGAGCAAGATCGGGGAAACGATCCCCCCGTAAGCCCCATAAGTACCGCTGGTTCCGATCGGCGCGTACCACCATCCAAGGCATGCGGTACAAAAAGGATCTGGAGAGTATCCATGACCGTCGCAGTTTGGAAAAGTAGTCAGGATGAGACCGTAGCAAACAGGCAAAATCACTGCAAATATGAGGGCGAGGACGCCGTGCTGTCCTCGACCGCCACAGCCACGTTCGTAGAGAGGATTCGGGCATAGGGCCATGGACAAAAAGGGGACAAGGAGAAGGACGATCAATGGGATGCTGAAGAGCAAATGCTGAGTTTGCGCGGTGGCGATCATCGCCGGGCAAACCAGCGTCGGGGGCAGCGGCGGGGACGGAGGCAGCGTCGGGGACGGAGGCAGCGTCGGCGGGGCAGCGATGGGGCCGGTGAACACAACCTGGTACTGCGGGTAGTTGACCTCTGACGGCACAGGCATCCCGACTGTTGGGGCCGCATTGAAGATGTACGACACCTTGCGCCCTGACGTGCCCCCTATGTAGTTGCACTGCAGCTGGTTTGCGCCGAAGCCCTGGCACACCTGCGTGTCGAAGCTGCCGAGATAGCCGCAGCTGTCGGTGATGGGAGGCTGTGGGTTAGGGTCGCTGCCGTAGTACTGCATCGCGATCGGATTGTCGGTCACCGAGCCCGAAGTGCATGTAACGCTGGCGGGAAGTGGGCCGCACGGAGTGAAGAAGTACCAGTGGTCATCCGTGTCTTGATCCAAGAAGTAGCCAGGCTTATTCATGGCCTTTTGGATGGCGGACAAGTCATAGTTGACTGTGCACGCAGCAAGCTCGGAACAAACCTCAGACAACTGATGGGCGTGGCGCACGGGGCGAGAAAGCAGTGCACTTACTTCCACCGCATGTGTATTTGCAATTGTTGCTCGGCTGGGGGGAGCACGGACTCGCCGGCGCAGGCTGCGCGACCGTCGCGCTGAGCCACATCGCCGCCGCCATCCGCCCATCACCACGCACCCCCCACCAAGACCTCGCGGCGCCCCCGCGGAACTCCTGTTACCGGTAAAAAGACACCGGGGGGAGCCGGGACAATCACGGGACACACGGGACACGCGGACGCACAAAGGCACTCGGACCACACAGACGAACCTCACAACCATCCAAACCAACAACACACACCCCGCACGTCAGCGCGACGACCGAAGCCGCGGCCGACTCAGGAGCCGAGTGAGTGAGTGAGTGAGTGAGTGAGTGAGTGAGTGAGTGAGTGAGTGAGTGAGTGAGTGAGTGAGTGAGTTTTCGAAATGGCGTTCGCCTTCTCGCGCTCTGTCGCCGACCAGCGCGGCGGCGCGGAGTCGCTCGCGACGAGCTGCCTGCGCCTACGGCCGATGCCGACCGCGTGTCACAGGCCGGAGCTGTGCCGGAAGATGCGCTCGCAACGCCCGCTGTGCCAGCCGCACTTCCATCACCAGCACGTCAACGTGCCAGCGACAGCTGCAGCTCTTCTTCCGTCCTCAAGTCTTTGCTTCGAGTACAAGGACGGTGTTGGCAACTACAAGGCGCCCTATGAGCGCGCCACGAAGCGCGCCGCGGTCAATCGCGAGCGTGCTCATCTGGCCTGACACCAGAACCGAGCTCGTTGCTGCCCGCTGCACATCTGCTCGCTGCTGCTTGCTGCTGCTCAGTGATGGACTTTTGATGACCTCTCTGGCCTCTTTGATCGCCTCTTTGATAGCCCCTCTGATCCCGCTTCTGATGTCCTGTCTTCGATGTCCTCTTCGATGTCCTCTCTGATGGTCTCTCTGATGGCCTCTCTGATGGCCTCTCTGATGCTCTCATCCGTACTCATCCGCGGTCCTTGTCTTTCGCATCTCGCAGTACGTCAAGAGAGAGAGAGAGAGCTCGGCTGATGGGCACAAGTCTACCCGCGATAATACGCGCCGGAGGACGGTCCTCGACAGGTTTACAGCTCCTCGCGTGGGTCAGCCCTACCCCGCGAGTGACTGCTGCGGGACCAACTTCCCGGTGCAAAGGGCAACCCCCGAGCCCGGAAGTTCGAGATCGTGATGCTCTATCTGATCGGCGAGGCGATCACCAAATGCAGTGTCTCTGATGGATAAGCCTTAACGGGCTGTCGAGTACTCGAGGGGGTCGCCGCAAGGCTCTCACTCGTTCGCCCGGCTCTTCG
>JWZX01002508.1:0-21326 GCA_001275005.1 Chrysochromulina tobinii | reverse complement strand
TGGCGGAGGTGATGGTGACGGTGGGCAAGGCGGCGGCGAGGGCGGCGGTGGTGGCGGCCTTGTATAACGTACTGTCGGCAGACGCGCCTGTTGGCGCGCCTCCCGAAGGAAACGCAAAAGAAGTCACTCGACGCCGCCGTCGCGTGACGACGATATCATGGCGACCGGCAGCTTGCCCGCCGCGTTATCGCTGCCTGCCGCCATCAGCGGCGGTTGTGCGCGCTTGACGCCGCCTTGTGCCACTGCGCTCCTTGACCTTCGCTGCACACTTGGCGCGCTCGTTGCGCCGCGCCTCCGTCATCGCCTTGTTCTTCTTCTTCTTCTTCTCAATCGGCCGCCTTGCGCCACGCGTCTTGCAGGCGCTTTGAGGCCACTTGCTGTACGCGCGCTCTATGCGTGCGAACGAGTAGACCTCGGGACCAACGGATGCGTCCTCGAAGGCGGCATCGGCCGAGACGAGGGCGCAACACGTACTGTACGAACGCTTTCGTCGAGCATTTATCTTGGATCGAAAAAATGGACAGGGAATGGACAAATTCACAGTCACTCCCTTGCGTACGGATACGCGCCTCATACGATACTGACGCGAGAAACATTTATAATTCTTTGATTCGCCGCCATATCAGATTTTTATATATTTATCTGCGTTCGCGAAAAACCGGCGCAGGCTAAGAAATAACCGAGGTCCGAGCTCCCGGCCTACACACTGCGTTACCGCGCGTAATTCGTAATACCGAGCGGGCCCACCGCACCCCTACAGGCTACAGAGCTACCAGTCTAGCGCTACACGCGCTGCGCTCATAAGTTGTACACGCACGTCAACTGCATCAAGACTAGAACAGTACTGTTAACGAGAGCGACGCACGTCAGCCCTCATCCCTCAACCCCGGTCGATTCAGCCCCCGAGCTGGCAGCCGCTCAAAAGAAATCCTCTCCCATCCGACTCCTTTGATCTTCCTCTTCTGCCCCGCCCTCGCCGGCAAGCAACGATTGCACGGGCGGCGAGCTGTGGGGCTTCCTGCTTGAGTCCGCCTCTGTGCCCCGCAAGTGCCACTTGCATCCATGCTCGTCAAATGGGTAGAATGTGGTCCATTCGGCCTCATCCAGCCGGTCAACGGGCTCGAGGTAGGCGCCGCCGGGGTACGCCTCGCCAGGCCGCCAGCCGAGGGAGAGCCATGTGGCGCCGTCCACCTCGCGCCGGAAGTGCACGCGCGGCGCCGGCACGCCGACCGCTCCCGCGCCGCTCTCATGGCGCGCCGCCACCCACGAGACCACGCGGTTCGGGTGCAGCCCGACGCGTGCCTCGGTGACTAGCCTGCAGCGCCGCTGCAAGTACGTGATGGGCGGCTCCGGCGTTGCAGCCGCCGCCGACGACGACGCGGCGGCGGCGGCGGCGGCCACCGCATTGGGCGGGACGCAGACGACGGAGAGCCGCACCCTGCCTCCGAGTGAGTGCACGAGCGCCGCGATCACGAGCGAAAAGTCGGAGCCGTCGCCGCCGCCACGCCGGAGGATGGTACTCACCTTGTCCGTCGCCATCGCCCCCAAGCCCGACGCCTGCCATCCTGCCGCCGCCAGCTGCGCCTCCGTACTGGCGTGAACGCCCCGCGTGGAGGCGGCGGCGGCGGCGGCGGCGGCGGCGGCTTTGGTCGTCGGCGGATCGAGTGGCAGAGGGCGCTCCGCGGCGGCGGCATTGTCGCGCAAGAAGCCGGCGATGGCCGCCTCGAGAGCGGCGCGCTCCCCCTTTCGGATCTCATCCTCTTGGAGCTGTGCCATCCGTAGCACGTCCAACAGCAGCTCGAGTGGCTGCATCTCGCGCACCTGCTCCTCGTACCCGCCGTACACGTCTGCCACGAGCGCCGCGCCGTGCTCCTCCCAGGTGGTGGGCGGCGCCGTAGCTGCCGAGGCGCTCACGAGGGCGCTCGCGGCTCTCTCGGCCTGCGCTACCCCGCCCTCGCCCTCCTCAACGTCGTTCGCGCCCTCGTGAGCGCCCTCGGTATCGGACTCGCCGAGTGCGAGCGGGTCGTCCGCACCCACATCGGCGACGAGGAGCTTCTGCAGCCGCTTGATCGACGCCTCCCGCCGCGCCTGCCGCCGCAGCCCCTCGCAGTGCGTCACGGTCGCATCGCGCAACAGCCGCAGCACGCCCGGCGCCAGCTCCACGCCCGGCGCCAGGGCAGGCTCGGCGGGGATTTCGCTTACGGCGCTACCTTCACCGTCGGCGGCGGCGGCGGGGGCGGTGGCGGTAAGGTTGAGTGCCCAGAGAAGGTCGCCAAAGGCCTGTGCGTTACTGGTGAGCTTGCCAGGGATTTGCGTGACGCGCCTTGGCTACCAGCCGCTCGACCGCCAGCCGGTCTGAGCCACTCGGTTGCATCTTGTTGTTGGTCACGCGCCCGACCGGGCGCACGAGGGCCAGCAGTTGGTCGAGCGTGGTGGCGAGTTTGGCCTGGGAGACGCCCCGGCGCCATTCCATGTGGACGGCCAACCCAGCCTCAAGGATAGGCTGCGCGCGCTCGGACACATCGTCGCCGTCCATGTCGAGTTCCTGCAACAGCTCGGCCTTCACCGTGGGCATTGCCATGTCGATGGGCACCTCGAACTGCGCGAGCGTCGCGTTCATCAGTGCCGAGGGCTCGTGCAGCTCGGGCGGGAGATCGTCGAGGTTGCTCGCCATAGCGCCCATCTCGAGGTACGCGCGCAGCGCAGCCACGTGACGCTCGTCCTGTGCCTTCTTGTCGCGCCACGTGCGCACCCCGCCGAGCCACGCCCCGCGGACTTCCTCCGACGGGTTGCTGGGGTAGCCCAGCTGGCGCAGCAGCAGCTCGAGTACCTCCACGTCCGTCTGCGCCGCGTTCGTCTCGAGCGTTGGCAGCCACTCGTCCACGAGCTGCTTCACCTCGCGTTGAAGCTGTGCAGCAGGCACGCGGCAGGACGGGCCTTGAGATGTGTGTCCGGTGGGCGAACCGAAGCGGGCGGGCAGGCGGCTATGCGCAAGGGGGTGTGCGCGCGTTCCGACACTCGCGAAGCGATAGAAAGGCGACCCTCGCCAGGACGGCCAGGGAGGCCCGGGGGCACTAGCGCAAGCTTTAATTCGGGCGGATGTGCTCTGGGCGCAGCTGTAGAGATCGAGGGCGAAAACTGATAATCCCGCCAATCAGGGAGCTCGCCACGGGATGGGAGTGCGGGCGGATGTGCTCTGCGCGCAGGGTCGGGTGCGTGAACGCTCACGCGCGATGCTGGACGCGCGCGGCCTCGCGTGCATGCACCTGGGCTTCGTAGAGCGTTTGACGCGCGGTAGCAGCGTCGGCGGCGTCGGCGGCAGCCTCCGCGTCTGGAGACTGTTTGATCGCCTCGGGATGCTTCCAGTGAATGGCGAGCCACTCGTATGCCCGGAGCGCCGTCTCGATGTCGGCCGTCATCTCGAGACGTTCGCTCGTGAAGTTGGAGGTGAGCTGCGAGGTGATCGGCTCGCTAATGTCGAGCGAGGCCGCGAACAGGCCGCATTGCAGCTGCGCAGGGCCGTTTAGGTCTTCGTAGTGCGCGAAATAGCTCGAGATGAGGTAGAGCAACGCCGCTCCTTGGATCAGGCGTTGCCGGATGGACGGTTGTGGCTGGGGCGCAGGAACATCGCCAGCGCCTCCACCCTCGCCTGTGCCACCTGCAGCCGAAGCGGCGGCCGCGGCCGGAGCGGCGGCCGCGGCCGCGGTGCCCACGGCATTGGTGTCGCCGTTTACGAGTGGAGGCGGCGGAAGGCCGATCATGGCCTCGAAGAGGCCGCCTGCACCAATACCGAGCAGACCAGGGACAGCCGAGAGCAAGTCACCGTCTAGGCATGCGACGGAGAGCAGCAGCAACCACGGCAGCAATACGTTATTGGTGCCTGGGAGTCGCTGCACATTATTCGTGGCGGTGGCCGTGTTGGCCTTCTCGAGACCCGCGGGCATGAGACCAGGCTGGACTGCTTTGCTGTAGACCAGGACAAGCGTGAAGAGCGGCGATGCGGTCAAGAGGTCGGGTCGCTGCTCCGGGGTGAGGAGCAGCGTACGCAAGCCGAGCGCCGCTACGGCGCTGAAGCACAAGAGCGTTGCATACGAAGATGAGCCGAGGCGTTCCTCCACGTTCGGCCCAACCTTGAGGAGCAACCAGAGGTGCGTGGCGAGTGCGGCGATACGATGGTACACGAGCACACAGCTGAGCAGCCGCCAGGGCTCAGCCGTCAGCTGCGCATTGTCGACTGCGAGGCTCAGGTCGCTCACGCGCACAGGCCCAGCGGCGATTGCCGCCTCGATCGACGCAAGAAGGACGACCGCGAAGGCAGTCACCGGAGCACGCGTCTGCAGGTCCTCACGCTTCTTGCTGTCGGCCAGCAGCACGTACGCTACTTGCAGGAGCATGCCGCAGGCTATCACATTTTGCGCGTCCATCATGCTGGCGACGTAATCTCGCCAAGTTTTCTCCGTACCTGTGTGTGAACGTTAACACGACAGACGCGCAAGCTAAGGTGCCCGTGTTTGTTTCGGTGACTACGCGCACACAGGTCACAGCACCGGCACGGTTTGACATACGGATCATATGGACCGTCATACGCACACGGCCTCGCCCAACAAGCATGCGTGCACATACGCCAACTGTCGCACACCACCTTGTTATGTGTACCTAATTTCGTCGTTTTGTATTCGAACTCTTGTATTCGTGACGTCTCGTGACGTCTCGTCTGATCTCTAAGCCAGCCACCGTGCTGTGAGCCCATGACCTCTTGAAGGATGCGCACACCAAGCACGTGTATGAGCGAGCCAAGGGTAACAAGGGCGCATGACGCATCGATGCGCTGCTACAGCCTCGATGGAGCCCTGACAGATGAATGTGGTTCAGGCGGTGCCAGAGCCACCACCGCGGCCGCGAGCCCCCTTGGACTTGCCGCCGCTCCCACCCTTGCCACCACCACCCTTGCCGCTGCCCTTGTCGCGCGAGCCGCTGGGCGCACGGCTGCGGGGGTCACCGCCGGGGGTCACACGCGCATCGCCACCGCCGACGACCCACGGTGCCGAGGCGTCGACGCCACCGGCTGCACCTCCACCGAGGCCCATGGCACCGATCATCCCGGATGCCCCCCAGCCACCCTGGTGTGCGCCGCCCATGACGCCCATAGCATGCACCATCGGCGGGCTGCCGTTTGTGGAGCCGCCGGACATGGAGCCAGAGCACTGCGAACTCCACGAGCCACTATAGAAGCCGCCGCCGCCGCCTACGAAGGGGCACGCGGCGAGTGACACCTCGACGCTGCCGCCGGGCTCGCCTCTCCAGTGGGACCTACCTGCTGCAGGGGCGGGCGCCGCCACGGGCGCTGAGCGCGAGGGCACTTGCCCGCGCTGCCGCTTGCTCGGGCTGGACTCCGCGGAGCTGCCGCCGCTGCTGCACACGTGGTGTGGCACGGGCGGCGGCGGCATCGTCGGGTCATAGCTGCGGGGTGCATGCCCAGCGGTTGCAAGGACGGTGGCGACGGCGGCTGGATCGGTGGGCCAGTGCGATGTGGCGCCCGCGCTAGCTGCGGGCGACTCACGTGCCGAGTTGGAGGCGTTCGAAGGGGAGCGGCTGGCGACGATCGTGGGCATGACCACCGCGCCTCCGGGGTCGGTAGGGCGGAAGCCGAACTTGGCGATCAGGGACAAGTGATCCGATGGGAAGGCGGAGGCGGGCAAGAACCCCTCCTTGCGCACGTCGTCCTCCGAGGGGAGGGTGAGTACTTGCAGAGGCTCGAGCATCTGGTTGGCAAACACGTAGTCGAGGGTGCCGATGAAGCCTGTGGTGAAGTTCGTGAAGAGCGGCTCTTGGCCGAGTAGGCTGCCGTATGCGGAGACGAGGGGCATCGGCTGGCGCAGGTCGGCGCTGCCGCCGCCAAACTCGGCGTGCTCCCCAAACTCGGGCATCTCGACTTGTTCTGCGATGATCCTCAGATGCGGATGGCTCGCTGACAGGTGGCCTGAGCTGACCAGATGGTACACGCCAGAGCCCGGGATCGAGTTGAGGTCGGCACCCATGATGATGGCCACATCAGGGCCGTGCTTTGCGGCGAGCGCCGCCGCTGCGAGCAGGACCACCTGAATCTGCGCTACCTGAGTCCAGGGCTCCTGGAAGTTGCATGAGAGGTGGGTGGTCACGACGACGAGGGTGCGCCCAGAAGACTTATGCTTGAGCGCGACCACGAGCCCCACCTGCGCGCCGCGCCCAAAGTGTGCCGCCGACGGCTCGTCTTCGCAGAGCGCGTTGAGCTTCACAGCGATCGGCACCTCTTCGTGCTCGAGGTACTCGAAGCGACTCGTGCGCCAAAAGATGGCGTTGCCGATCTGCGTGTGAGGCCAGCCCACGCCGTTGCGCTTGATCTTGCGCATGTACCGGTTCTCGTAGCCGCTCTTGGCCAGGTGATCACGCATTGCCGAGTAGTGGTCGTCCGCCCCCGCGCCTGCCGCGTTCCCTTGCAGCTCTTGCATGCAGATGAGGTCAGGAAGATGGTGCGCGATCTCGCGCGTGATGAGGGAGCGCCTGTACTCCCAATCGAGCACTCCCACGTTGACGCTCGGGAACTGCTCTACCGTGCACAGCATGTCGGCAAGGCAGTTGTACGTCATGATGGAGAAGTCGGCGCCCGGGTGCAGCGCCGGCGGGTCGGTCCACGTTCGCGGCACGATTTGGAATTGAAAGGTTGGATCCCTGCGCGCGGCCCGGGCGGGTGACGAGAGAGGCGCGCGTCCCGGACGCACGCACGAGAAGTCGGGCGACACCTCGAGCATTTTGGACGCCGAGAGCACGTGTGCGACCGCGGCCGCTTGCGGGTAGCACAGCTTGCGCATGCGTGGGAATGAGAGCAGTGTCGATACCGGGATCCAGCCGTCGTGGTCGCAGCTGGTCTCGTACAAGAAGCGGTCGGACGCGAGGCGCTTCTCGTCCAGATACCACTCGACCTGGGAGCAGATCTTCTCAGCGAGCGTCTTGCGCCGAACGAGCGACGCGGAGCTCGATGGCCTCTTGACCACCTCGAGCTCGGAGCTCGACTCAATCGCCTCCGGAATGGAGTCGAGGGACACTCGCTTCGAGTCGACCAGCTGCTGCACAGCCGCGTAGGACGAGACGATCTTGTGCAGGGGAACAAATCCATCCTTTTCCTGAAGGAGCTGCAAGTGCACATCCTTGTGGAAGTTGTTGTCCGAGAAGATAAACTCGACAGCGCTGCGCAGCTGGACACGTGGCGGCATCCTGCGGACGCTAGAACTGTCGCCAGAGAGCTCAATCACACTGGAGCCACGAGCAATGAGGCAGTCGGCGACGACGCCCACGCCGCCAAACGGCCAGACGGTTTGGCCGAGTGGTGAGTAGTTGAGGAGCGACGCGATCGGCAGCCAGCCATCCGCACCGACGCATGCCGCAAGTTGCGGCAATTGTGAATACATGTTCTCGGAGAGGATGGCCTCCGTCTGGCTGCACACGAGGTCGATATCGGCGTCCCGCATCGCGACGGCATGCTTGAGGATGGAGTGGATGCGGTGCAGCGCCATCGGCGGCATCAAGTTGCTGCGGGGCTCGAGGGACCCCACGGCAGCGCTGT
Source organism: Chrysochromulina tobinii (assembly GCA_001275005.1). Lineage (NCBI taxonomy): Eukaryota > Haptophyta > Prymnesiales > Chrysochromulinaceae > Chrysochromulina > Chrysochromulina tobinii. Next base: position 13,726 of record JWZX01002508.1, on the reverse strand, counting down.
AGTTGGGGGGGAAGAGCGATCGGAGAGGCAGTGTGGTGTTTCTTGTTCGGGACCACAAAGTTGATTGTGTAACGGTCGGATTGAAGTTCAGTTCAGTTCAGTATTGAACGAGCTGTGGTTTCATGTCTGATCCGGAGTTCGCGTTTCTGTTTGGGGTCTGATGGCTTGCTCAGGTTGTTCAAGAAGGACACAGTAGTTGAGAACAAGCACCGACGTCCACGTCGACGTCGCCGTCCCCGGGAAGGGCACGAGCACGACTCGAAACTAAGAAGGACACAGAACCGTAAATTTACTCGCAGTGTTTACTTGTTCGTTACTTGCTTACTTACTTACTCAGCCGCATCAGCCATCACGTTGCTAGGTTTGACTTTGAAGGGGGTCGGATGGCCTTCGAGGCGGAGGTGCAGCCGCGTGTCGTCACACCCTTCGCACCTCCCGACTTTCCCATTGAGCTCTTGTCCCCGCTCCGATGTCAGGCCATAGACGCGCAGAACGCGGCCCACGTACGTTGTGAGGGGAAGTTTGGAGACTCCGTACTCGCAGCCCGCGTACGTTGGCAGCAGCGTGCTCTCGTCTACCCCAGCCGTCGTTTGAGCCGCTGCCGTCGTTTGAGCCGTCGCCATTGCCGCCGCCTCCGCCGCCTCCGCAGCGGCGGCGCCCGTGTGGTGATGTCGCTCGTGCGATTCCAGAGGTGGCATGCCGACGTGCTCGCGGAGCAAAGCGACGCACCGCCACACATCGTCGGTCATGGGCACGCACGTATAGTAGGTGTCGCCACCCAATGCCACCGCATCGGGCCCTCTGTGCTGGTTGAGTGCTGTGCGTCCCTTGCTGTCTTGGAGAGTGCAAGATGCGCCACTCTTCAATAGTCGTGCGACAACGGTGTGGTGACCGCGGCGAACTGCGTGCATTAACGCCGTGAATTGGCCCGAACCGGCCTTCAAGTCGGCGGCGGCACCCGCATCAAGCAGTTTCTCGACGGCGCCTACGATACCGCGTGTGGCCGCATGGATGAGCAAGGTCGATGAATTGGTGCCGCCGTCCCTCGCGTTCACGTCACCGCCGCGCCGTATCCATTTCTCGACCCAGATTTCGAACTTACTATCGTCGGTCCAGATGGCGCTGTTTTGTGGCAGCTCGGGAGGCATGTCGATCGCGATTGCGCATCCGTCCTCTGAAGAGCAAACAAGGAGAATCTTCGCCCACGAGGAATTACCCGGTACGCAGAGGGTTGATGGTTTTGAGAGGACTAGAGAAGTTGTGGCTCTGCTCGCCGACGTGTTCACACCTCACAAAGGGTACTATTGTATAGGAAAAAAAAAAGGTGGCGGTTTTGCTCGTGCCTGCTGCGTCCTACGCGGCACTGCCAGCGCCATCGTACTTAATACGCGCTCCGGTAAAGGCCAGTCTCACTTCAACTCTATCAAGGCCCGGCTCAGCTGCCTCCCTTGAAGTGGAGGCCCGGCTCAGGGGATCCACTTCAACTCTCTCATGGCCACGAGCCGAAGTACGATCGCGATTGCGCGTAGAGCTTGTGCCGCGCGCTCGCACTGTGGTCCGCACTCCGGGAGTCCGCACTGAGGTGCGGCCATTTAACAATTTCGTGCACCCGGAGGAGCCGCGCGGCGGGCGGCAGCACAACGGCCATCAGCGCTGGCGGCCGATTTCGCGGGAGGCCACACAAAAGGGCTGGGCATCTGCTCATCAGCTGTATGGACACGACGATTGGTGGCGCAGCTCGTTGTCCAATGCCGCCTCTGGAAATGATCGGCGAGCACGCGCTCGGCACCACGGCACGTATGACGCGCGCGTGGAGGCCGGCGGCGTGTCCCAGCTCGAGCCCGTCTCGGAGCCCGCCCTACGGTCAGAGACGGTAGGCTATGGTGGTCCGCCGCTGCGGCGCACGCGGAGCGACTTGGCAGCGGCCAATTCGTTCCATCCCATCGCGACGAAGCGCCTACACGAGCACCGCTACGGCACGTACGACCAACGCGACCTCAGCGTCCTACAACTTCGTGCCCATGAGTACGGTCTTTCCGCAGCGGGGACGTTCCGCACGCTTGAGAAGCGAGTTCTAGAGCACGAGGCTGGGCTCGACCGCGCGCCCAACGAGTTTCGCGGCCGCGGTCATAACTGGTGAGAAGTTTGTGCATCACGACTAGATAGCAGTGTTGCGGGCCGCGGGACGGCGCGAGGCACACACCTCGTCGAACCGGTCGAGATACTAGCAGGATCCGTGGCGCTGGCGGTCCCGCCCGCTTCTCGTCGCCGTCTAGACACAGCGTTCGGTTGACGGTTCATCAGCTGATCCCACGTCTGATGATGACCACGGGATAAAGTAATTTATTCGTAAGATGCAACTTTCGAAACAGCCGCACACAGCGGGCCACTACACAGCCGCACAGCGGGCCAATAGCTGTCACGCATTCACTTAGAACTGCCACCGACGCGGTCCGGTCGTAGCTACCGCGTACCCGACGTACGCGTTATGCACGCCGCGCCACGCACCGCACTCACCAGCCACCACTCTCTGACAAAGGATACAACACTCATACCCGTGCACAGCCAGTGCAACGACTGCATAGGGAGCGGACTGGAGGCGCGTGCACGCTGGGGCGTGGCCCCGGGTTGCGTCTGCATCTGAAGGCCGGGACTTTTGGCGTAGCCCATGCTCCGCCGCACAGACTCTTTGCTCCGCACACACTTCGAAGCTGGACGCCATGTAGAGGGCTCACAGCCCACGCAGCCACGCGAGCGCCACCCGAGGCATGGGCCCCAAGTCGTTCGGCACCTTTTTCACGCTGGTCAGGCCGCGGCGGGGGGGGGGGGGCACAATTGAGTTGGGTCGGGAGAGGCGGAATGCCTCGAGCTGCCCTGCTCAGCACGCCTCCTCTGAGTAGGTGCGTACTGGGTGCTGGCTTTCGGCGAGCACGAAGGTTGGGGTCAACGGCGGCCGAGCAGCACGCGGCGACGCTGCCACCACCCAGTCGGCAGGAGATGCCTTGGCTGTGCTCTCGTGCCACGACGACGCGGGAGGCACGATCATCGAACGCCATTGCAGCGAGGCCTTCGATGTGGCGAGGACCGGTGCGGCCGCTGCGACGGAGACGGCGGCGAAGGGCGCGGCGGCGACAGGCGCGGCAGCGACGCGCGCGGGAGCAGCCACGACCGCAGGGCGCTCCGGCGCCCATGCGCACTCCGGCAAGGGCTCGGCGTCAGGCACCCATTGAGGAGACGTAGCCGAAATTGGAGCGAGTGGAGGCGTCGCCTCAGCTGACGAGGGCAGTGGCTCATGCAGAGCAGGGGCGGCAGCGGGCGCGCTGACGTGCGGCGTGCTGTCGCCGCCATCCGAACCACCCCCGTCCGAGTGGTAGCTCATGCAGTTCTCTCGCTCGTTCTCGCGCTCGTCCACCATGCGTGGCATTGAGCACGTGCGCTGAAGGCACGCTTGCTTGCGGCAGCCGGGGCCACCGAAGCGTGGCTTGTCGAGGCAGTTCTTGCACTCGCCGCAGTCGCCGCTGTTGCAACCCGGGCACACGCCGCACCGCGCCGAGCGCAATCGCTTGTTGTTCGGCGCACCGCCACCGACCATCGCTCCGTCGAACGGTGCGGCGCCTGTCGTCTCGTACCCCATCGGCGACATTGTTAGCGGCGGCAGCGCCGGCGGCAGCGCCGGCGGCGGCGCGGGCGCGGGATGCGAGGCGTACTGAGCATGGACGTTGGCGCTGCTGGCGTGCTGCACGAGCCGCTGCAGCGCCGCAGGCAGCGCCGACAGTGCGGTCGCCGCGCTCGCTTCCATTGATGCGTCAGCATACTCCCTGGGCGGCGGGGGCACCCGCGGTGCTCCCGCGCCCAGGAGCGCCTCGACCGCGGTCCAGAAAAGCGGGTCCTCGTTGTCCGTCGCGCCCGAATGCGCGCTGGCCGCCTCGGTGCTCACCTCGCACTGGCTGCAGCTGAAATGATCAGCTGGTGCCCGGACAGGCATTCCGAGCGAGGAGGGCCCAGGCAGGAACTCCTTGCGTGGAGGCACGGGCGTGGCAACGAGCGGCGAGCCCATGAAGATAGCGCGGCTCGCCGGCTGCACGAGCGTCGTGGGCGTGTTCGTGCCCGCCTCGCCGAGCGGCTGTCGCTCACCAGCCTCGAGCGGGCCCTTGGGGTGCGTGCACCGTTTGTACATGCACGATTGCTTGCGGATGCCGTTGCCTCCGAATTTGGGTTTGTCGACGCAATTGATGCAGCGGCCTGCGGTGCGCACGCGCGCCATGGCGTGAGTAAAGGAGTGCAGACGGTGGGAAGAAGGAGATACCCCGAACGGGAAGAAGGAGACGGTTCGGGAGGTGCCCCGGGGTGCTCACCACAATCGTCGCGCGTGCACGCCGCGCAGGTACCACAGCTGGCAAGCCGGCGCCGCTTTTGTGACGCCGACGCGAGCGAATTGAAAACGAGCAAGGTCCCGCTCATCGGAGGAGGCGAGTGCCGCCGTCGGGTAGATGGAAGGACAATCGATTCGCGCGCTGGCGTTGCTCTCCCGACGAAGGCGGATTTCGTCTTCGATTGGCGCCGAGATTGGCTGCGACCGGTACCCGTGTGTCCCGGCTCCCCCCGGTGTCTTTTTACCGGTACGGCTTCGAGATTTACAGTCGACTGTATTGGACGGCGACGCTCCTGTGGGCCCGGTAGTTACCCGCCACACCGAAGTGAGTTCGTCGCGTCCCATTCACAGCACATGATTTCGCGCCCTCTCGTCAAGTCAAGTCAAGTCATAACAACAGACAACCAGTGGACTTGACTTGACTTGACTTGACTTGACTTGCCCTCTCGCGAATGCGCAACCCCGCAACCTGCGTTGGATGCTGGCGTCGGGAGCCGTTCTCAAGGGGCACCCAGCCCCTTGCTTGCCGACGACGCTCGACGCTGCCCTGCAGGGCGGTTTCGTTCGCGAGCACGGTCGCCTCCAGCCGCTCGATGCGAACGGCGCAGTACTTTGCGATGCAGCTCTCGAGTTGATCCAGCCCGGCTGGCAGTCAGCAGTCGATGCTGCTCTTCAGGAGTGGCATGCGCTCCCGCCTGCAGTATCTCTGATCTCAGTGTATCTGCGCGGCTCGCTGCCGCGGGGCCTTGCCCTTCCAGGCATCAGTGACGTGGACACTATCGGATTCGCCACGTTTGCCGATGAAGAGGTGGCCAGCTTGCAGCTGGCTGCCTGGCGAGCTCAAGGTGCCGAGCGAGAAGCCCGCGTGCGACGGCAAGCGCCGCTCTGTTCGGGCTTGGAGATGCGGCTCGTCGCCGTGCCCGACCATACTGCGCTCGGTCGATGGCTCAACGACGGGCAGGCCGCGGCGATCGGGCTCAGCGACAAGGACTTGTTTGAGCTTGACGCGTTCCGGGTGGCCTCGCAAGCCGTGCGCCTGCTCGGCGCCGACCTTGCCGCGAGGATGCCACTCCCGCTGCCGCGACCACGGCTCATGCACAGCCTTCGCTTCGATGTCGAGCGAGCTAGCCGAACCGCAGCGGGCTTGCTGGGCGACCGCCCCCGGGCGTCTGTGGCGTCTGCGAGCCATGTTCAGCAGCGGTCGAGAGTGGCAGCGCAGGAGGTGGCGCGCTGGGCAGCGAAGCGAGCGCTCCGGGCAGGCATGGAGCTCGCCGCTCCGGCAATCGGCGGCTTTTCGCGCGACCTGCTCCCGTGCCACCGCGCCATCGCCGCCACCGCAGACGAAGCATCCACCATCGCCGCCTCGCTCGACGTCCTCACGCTGGCATGCGCAGCGGACGACGAGCCGAGGCTCGGCGGCGCGGCCGTGATCGCGAGGGGGTTGCTTGAAGCAAGCCGACGGCTGCTGGATGCCCTGGAGCCCGTCTATCTTCGCGAGTATTTTAAGCTGCCTTTGACGTCCTGGAGCCTTGTAGCGGAACCGCCGCCCCTGCAAGCCGGTGGCAGCAGCGGCCGAGGTGGTGTCGGCACCGGCGGCCTAGGCACTGCATTGGGCGCCTCGCGCGACGGATGGCTTCGCATGGTCACGTGCGCGCGAATCCAACTGGCGAGCCGCGGCCTCCTATCCGCTCTTCATGATGAGGAGGAGGACCTGATCACAGACCCGGTCCCAAGGCTCACGTGTCCAAGCACACGCGCGAGGACCTCAAGGGTACTGTCGCTGCGCTGGGGTGATGCAAGCGACGCCACGGGCGACCGACCCGACGCGAAGGTGGCACAGCTCGCCACGCGTGCACTCGCGGCGCGCCGTCGCCCCGTCGTGCTCCGCGGCGCGGCGCACGAGCTTCTCGGCCACGTGGGCACGCCGTTGTGGACGGCCCGCAACTTGCGCTGGATGCTGCCGAGCGGGCGTGTGCGCGTGAGCCCTTCGAACGTCTTCGTCTTCTGCCGCGAGGAGCACCCGCTGTGCGCCTCGGGCGCCTTCCCACCGCCATCCCGCCTGCTCGAAATGAGTGGCGATGCCTTCGTGGAGCGCCTGCAGGCCTCGTCATCAGAGGGGTCAGCTGCGCCTGAGGACGCGCGCTACTATCTGCAGGCCGACGTGCCCGAAGCCCTGCTGCGCCCCGACGACGTGCCGAAGCTATGGAGGAGTGTCGGCGTTGCGCAGGCCCAGCCGCTGAGGCTGTGGGCCAGCACGCACGGCGCGAGCACGCCGCTTCACTTCGACCTTGCACACTCGTTCCTGGCGCAGGTGTGCGGCTCGAAACGGTTCACGTTCTTCCCGCCCAGCGCCCTCGACGGCCTCTACCCATACCCACGCGACCACCCGCTCTTCCGGCGCTCTCGTGTCGAGTTGAGCGAGCCGCCGAGCCGCCGTGCTGAGCGCTTTCCGCGCTTTGCCGAGGTCGCGGCCGAGGCGGAGGTGCTCGAGCTCAACGAGGGAGATGTCGTCTTCTTCCCGGCACGCTGGTGGCATCAGGTTGACACGACGAGTGCGCTCTCGTGCAGTGTGGGCTGCCGGTACGTTTGAGGTGCTTTATGGGCGCGCGCCACCTGTATACCAACACGGTGGACCACTCCGCTCGCCGTGTTGCTCGATGCGCTTCACGCACGTATACACATACACACTAGTGACAGTCGCACCCGAGGACGGTGAAGCACTGAGCGACCGAGGACCGCCACGGTGCCACCCCACGTGCCCAGTGAGATGAGAAACAGACGAGATACTGAGATACCGGACAGATGAGACTTGAGTCTTGAGCGTGGTGAGACCCCGGATTTCATTGGAGCATGTCGGCATATCATGCATGTGCGCGCGCGCGGTTTAAGCCAAGCGAGCCTGGGGCGGCGCGAAACCCAGCGGCAATCAGTGACAAATTCGAATCAGTGACTCACACGGTCAGCAAGCTAATTAGTCGATTTCTTGCTTGCTTGCTTGCTTTCACAGGCGGTCAAACTTAGGGACTGCATGCGTTCTGCAGGATGCAAGGTTTTCTGTTTCTGTTCGGCGAAACCGCCACTTTTTTTAATGCAACCTTTCATTCGACAGGTCGGGCGGCCGTCCTCAACCGACACCTCAACCGCGCTCTCGGCTCGTCCGCCTCTCGAATCACCAGCAAGGGCTCGACAGCTCACAAACACCCGAACTAGTGCGTCTGCTCGCGGCCCGCGCGCAGCTCCAACCGATGTTGTGCCACAATGGGCGCCGCCGCCATCCAACAAGCTTGTTGACGACAAGCTAAATATTGTTCTCAGCAAGCTGGCCCGCCGCTGTGATGCCCTTGCTGGTACGTTCCACATCGAGGTTGCGCGGCTCGAGGAGGCATCTGCCAGAGAGAAAAAGGCTGCCGCTCGGGCCCGTCTGCAGGCAGATGCTATGCACTTCGCAACCATCGAGCAGCGTGAAGTCATGCTTCAGCTCCAGCAGGAAGTGGACGACGCGTTCAACGTTTCTCAGAAGAAGAAGTCGAAATTGCAGGCGTGGATGGTGGAGTCCGAAGTGCGCGATGTGTGCCAGCACCGGTACGTGCTCGAGGCGGCACGCGCGTGTCAGCGCAACGAGGAGGCGGCCGCACTCGCCGTAGATGCGGCCAGGCTCGAGCTTCAGTCAACGCTGCGTGTGTATGACTTGCAGACAGCCATCAAGGAGGAGCGGCAGAAGCTCATCTATATGCGGCAGCAGGAGGACAAGGAGATACTCCGTCAGAAGAAGGCGAGCGCGCGGCGGCTTTCCGCGATCAAGAGCAACGCGCAGAGTAACGAGGAGGCTCAGCTTGCACTCGAGCGCAACGCTGCCGAGCGACAGAAGGCAATCCAGGCGGGGATAGCGCGCCGCAAGGCAGTTCAGAAGGAGGCGGACGAACGTGCCGCGAAGCGCCTGGCCGAGTGGCATGAACAACAGCTCTCCGAGCACCACGTGGCAGCCATGGCCCGCACCTCGCGCGAGGAGACTCGTCAGCTCGATTCAGCGCGAGACTTGGCGCGGCGCAAGGCGATGGTTGCGGAGGCTGCGGAGGCTATTCTCCGACGCGTGACCGTTGACCTCGAGCGGCTGCAGAAGCGAGCCGAGCTCATCCATGAGCAAATAACAGAGGAGAAGGAGCAGGAGGTCGAAGCAAGCAAAACCCTCTTGTCCATCGGCGCCATCGAGAGGATGAGCGGCGATGAGATACGCGACGAGCTCGTATCGCGGAATGTGCTCAAATCTGGGCAGTACGGCATGAGGCGACAGGACATGATTCGAGCTCTACTCGACGCGGTGGCGGCCGATGAGGCTCGCGCAGCAGCAGAGCGCGCAGCCAAGGCTAAAGAGAAGAAGCCGCCGCCACCTGAAATGGCTGAGGCGATGCAAGTTGCTGAGCGGCGGCATGCGATCGCGCTGAAGCATTACGATGTTGCTAAAGAGGCGGCGGCAGGGGCGGCGCGTGCCTTTGTCACCGCGAAGCGCCGGCAGCATGAAGCGCCAGCAGCTGCAGCCTCCGCTTCTCCTCCGGTAACCAAAGGCTGACGAGGCGACGGGGGTGTCAAATACGGTGCAATCACACGTCAAGTTGCCTTTCATCTACTTTCAAAGCACTAACGTGTATTTTGTGATACGCGAAGCTGTGTCTCGAGGTCTCGTGCGCGCGTATGCGGTATGTCGTAGCGTAAACCTAGCGTACGGTATAGCATGACCGCGCTCGCCGGCCTGCGCCTGGCGCGGGTGAGCTGCGTGCCTGGAGCGGGCCGGGGCCCGGGCGGACGCTCGCACGGGCTCAACACACGTCACCGCTCCACGCGCGACTCGACGCGCGACCGGATCCGGCAGCCAGTGTGTAGTATTAATGCGGCCGCCGGGCGCGACGGGCGGGCGTCTTGTATTGCGTATTCGATTGAGGATTGTATTTTATCAGTAACGCGACTTTGAGGACGGGCTGTGTGCACCGTGACTGTGCTCAGACTACGTACGGAGAAAGACGAGGATGCGCATGTGCACTGTGTGCTATAACTGTGTGCCATGCTGTGTGCTCCGACGCACTGGATTGCACCGAACCCCAAGACGGTTGCCAAGGCGCATTCTCCATGGTCCGCATGGAGATCTACTGTAGCATCTATAAGCTCGACCGTGTTTCCGGCCAACGTGACTCTGGGCCCGCCGACTGCACACCCAGGCGCTCGCAACCGTCTGTGTGAGTCTTGCTATCGGTACCCCGAAGCCCAGCCGAGTAAGCCGGCCGATATGAAGGTGGCGAGGGTGATGATCACGTCGTTGGTGATACACGCGACCACTATGACGGGCAGCCCGCAGCACGTCATCCACCCCGCGTGCACGTTGACAAAGTCCATTGCGGTGTACACCCACGGCGTGAAGCCCACCTCCTGCAGATATCGCATCTCGCCGGTGAACCCTGGCAGTTCGCTCGGTGCCCGCCTCTGCAGCACAGCTGGGTACAGGACCGCGGTTGAGAGCTCACTCAGCTGTTCGTCGTACGCGGCGATTAAGGGGAAAGAGCCGTTATCAACGAGGCGCCGTGCGAAGTTCGTGTGGCCGAGCATCGTATCGGCGAGCTCGAGCGTGCCGAAGGCTTTGACGAAGATCGGGCCGCCGTTGACCTTGTGGAAGGGCGTCTCAAAGGAGAACTGAGCAAGATGGAGTGTGGGGACGGGAGCGGGGCGTCAGGAAGAGGCCAGCAACGGCGAGAGAGACAAGTGCTGCGATAGTGCTGCGAGTGTGAGGATGAGTCCGGTGGGAGGGGATTGGGTTGCGAGGGGTGAGGGGTGGCAGCTCAGCGGCTTTGCGGTGCGCACCTCAGGCGCGATCAAGGCCGATGGGACAGGTAGGCGTGCCACGTGCACGAAGAGGTACTCGGGGTGGCTGACCAGCCACGTGGCTGCCTCCGAGATGAGGCCGTAGTTGGAACGCTGTGATGGAGCGACGCTGTCCTCGAGGTCGAGGTACGTGCCCTCCCCGCCAGCCCAATACTCGAGGGCGCCTAGCGCGATACGCTTGTGGCACTCGGTGCGTGCCGCAGTCTCATTGTGCGCCGCGTGCAGATCATCGCACGTGACACGGTGCAGGCTCCCGTTGATGGCATGCACGAGGGCGGGTAGCCATGTCATCATCTGCGTCCAGCGCTTCTCGCCATCGGCCGTGGTGCGCGTGCCCACAAAGACGGGTGGGCCATTGGCCAACACGTCTGACGAGGAGGGTGCGATCTTTACCTCGATGTTGGCGCTCGCGGGAGTTGAAGACGCGATCACCAGTGGTTGGTTGTGAGGCGTGGCTGCACCTGAGAGACCGCCAGCGTCAGAGCCGCCGCCGGGAATGCCGCCACTGCTGTGGCGGTCTCGGTGGCTGCTGCTGCCGTGGAGCTCTTCGCTCTTGCTGCCGTGGTGGTCTTCGCTGCTGACGACGTGGCGTTCACTGCTGTTTGAGGATTCTCGTTGCACAAAGGCTATGAGTTGATGCGGCACTATCGGATCGGAGGCGAGCGAGTCTGGAGATCCATAACACGCCGGGAGCACCGCGAGCACGGCGGCGAAAAAATATGCGCCTCGTCGGCTGCTACAACTCCTGCTGCTGCGATGTTGAATGAAGTGTTCGGATGTTTGCAAACACCTTTGCCGTCCCTGTCTGACATGGCTTCTGCATGGCAGATTGGACATTTTAGCTGGTTGCCTAATTTGGAAGACTTTCTGGTAAACGGATGGAGAATTCGATCATCCCCAACAAAATTACTGTGCAGTCTGAATCCGCGACGACAGGCACTTCAGTTCACGCAGTCACGTTTCGTCTTCGTGCGTCGTCGTGGCTCCTCACGCGAAGGCGGAAGGTCGTCTCGCGCGTTCCGTGGCTCCCGCGGATCGCATGCAGGACTGTGGCGAGTGCGTGTATTGCCTGGATAAGCCCAAGTACGGGGGACCTGGCACGAAGCGGCAAAAGTGTGTGCTCAAGCAAAACGAGGTCAGCCATGCCACGCGCATTGTGCCGGCGGCGCTCAAGACATCCTCTTGGCCCACGAGAACCTCCGCATTGAGGGCCCGCGAGACGCTCCGCAAGTGCATCGTCGACGAGGGCAGCCACGATAAGCAGCGGGCCAGTAGCAGCGTGACGAATGTAATTAAGCGGCACCGCTGCGGGGTCTGCGTCGGTTGCAACGCCACGAACTGTGGTAGGTGCGTTTACTGTCTCGACATGCTGCAGTTCGGTGGCACTGGCAACCTGCGGCAGTCCTGCATTGAGCGCAGGTGCGTGGAGATCACCAAAGAAGACGAGCGGCTCGCTGAGGAACGGCGAGTGGAGCGCGAGGCCGAGCGCGAGCTGCGGCAGGCCGAGCGCGAGGCCGAGCGCGAAGCTCGTGCAGCTGAGCGCACCGAGCGCGGGGGCGGCGCACGCCGCTTTGGCGGCTCAACGGTTGCAGCAGCAGCAGCAGCAGCAGTTGCCAAGCATACCGGTTTCATGCCGGGCACGAATGCGCGGCTTCCATCCGTGCGGCTCGAGGCATCCATCGACAGCGGCTGGGGCCAGTTCGAATTCCTCCAAGGGATGCGGGTTGAAGTGATCAACCCGCAGGAGGACGTGTTAGGGTTGATGGCTGGCCGGGTGGTTGACCCCTACTCCGAGCAGCCGCCACCACCGAAGAGCAGCAGCAGCCCGCGCAGGACCAAGAGCGGCCCACGGCACGCGAACCCCGCTGCCGCCGAGGCGGCTGTGGCCGCGGCGGCCGCGGCGCACTCGGCCGTCGTTGAGGCGGCCGTGCAGTCGGGCAAGGTTTGCGTCGAATATGATGAGCTGCTGAGCGAGGCACATCTGCCAATGAAGGTGCCACTGCGTGAGTTTATCGAGCCACAGCGCTTGCGCATGCTCCCGCCGAGTGCGTTCCCGAAGGGAGCAGCATGCTTGCTGCGTCCCGGCGACCAGGTCGACATGTACTACGAGGACGGCTGGTGGGACGTTGTGATTCAAGCTGTCGAAGAGCCCGCTGCCAGCGATGGGCTGGAGCGTGGGCAGCGCCGCAAGCGGCAGCGAGGCAAAGCGCGCAAGAGCACACAAGCTGCCGTGGCAGCGGGCGACGGCGGAGGCTCTGACGACGGCGGAGGCGCCCCTGAGGCCGCTGCAGACACTCGTAGAGCCCAGTCTGGAGTCGTTGACGGCGACATGGATGCAAAGGTGGCGGCGCCAGGGGATGAAGCTTCCGAAGAGGAGAACTTGGACGAGGATGTGGATGAGGACGAGGACGAGGACACGCGGGCTGCGAAGCTCGAGAAGAAGAGCAAGCGCCTATTCCATGTGAAGGCCGTGCTGTATGACATCGCCCACCAGGTGGGCGAAGAGAGACTACGGCCCAAGTGGTTGTGGTCGCACGAACGTCGCGTATGGCGTTACGAGCTTGCGTGCGGCCACGGCTGCGTGCCACTCGAAGGGCACGGGCGCCCCTCGTTTGTGTTTGCGGGTGGGGCTCCGCGCTCCTGAATCCTCACTACGAGCCGATCGTTACGACTCCGGCGTGACGGGCAACCCGTGCTGTATGAGGTCTTGCGAGGCGAGTGTGACCCGCATCGGACGTAGGCGCGCCCCCGAGGCACGCGGGCGCGAGGGGCGAGGTCGAGTGTTACCCGTAACTATCAATGTGTTTCGCGCTGATGAATCAGCACGGTCAACAATTGTGAGTTTCGTCACTTATGATGGTCAGAGTCGTTGTTCATAGTTCTTGATTAGCATGAATACCTCCTGATGACGGTGGGCTCGGCCGCCGCGCGAGTTTCGTCATTGACGAAACCGAGTTTCGTCAGCCGTTGACGGCTCGTGCGTGGCCGAGCCTCACCGTATGCGACCCCGGGCAGGACCTGTAGTCCCCACGGACACGGTGCGGACCGTGCAACCACCTCGCCTGGCTGGCGTGTGGACCGTGGCGGACACACATACAGGTATGGCATGGCATGGCATGGCATGGTATGGCCAGGAGCTTAATGACTGCTCCTCAGCTGAGGAGAGGTCATCGTCGAGCTGGGGGCGTCGAGGCGGGGGAGGCGGAGGCGGAGGTGGCAAGGGCGGGGGCGGTGGGGGCGGGTGCAGTCCCGGAGGCGCCGGGGGTGCCGGGGGCGGAGGCGGCGGGAGCGGCGAAGGCGGGGGTGATGGCGGCGGTGGGGGTGGGGGCGTCGGTGGTCGCTGGCCAAGAGCGGGAAAGCGTCGCCACCAGTGATAGACAGCAGCCGCGAGGCCTCGCCTGACGGCGAAGCCGAGGGCCATCCTGATCATAGGGGCGAGTCTAGGTGCAGCCCAAGAAGCTTGGTGGAGGAGGGCAGGCGGAATGG
>JWZX01002507.1:0-11901 GCA_001275005.1 Chrysochromulina tobinii | reverse complement strand
CGTCAGCACCATGTCCGGCGGACCGCGCAGCGAGTCGTAGTACTCGAAGCGTTTCTGCTTCATGTTGATCACCGCGAGCGTCCAATGGTTGCCGTGGCAATGGATGGGAACGATGATCAGGTCCTTGCTAAAAACGTCCTTCTTACGAGTCCATCTGGCCACCTCACTGTACTTGTAGCCAGCGGGCGTCTCGGCGAGCTTGGTGTAGAAGTTCGTCTGGTGGAAGTGGCAGCGCGGCCACGTGGCTTCGACCGCGCTCGCCTCGCGCTGCTCGAGAAGCTTAAAGAAGTAGTTGATCACCTCGTCGTTGAGCCACTGGCGAGGTCGGAGCGTTGCCATGTCCCTTCGTGAGATCGGGATGTTCTGGAAGTCGGCGAGAATCTCGTTGGGGTTGCCGGTCCCAAGCGCCTCATCCACGATCTCCGCCTCCTCCGCCGTCAGGGTCGGCAGCGTGTACGCCCGCTTGCCGGGAGGCATCACCACCGGCGGCTTGAGACGCTCGTGGCCCGCCAGGCGCTCGAGCACCTTGAGCACCGCCTCGGCCTCCGCATGCAAGTGATCGATCGCCGCATGCACCGCCTGGAGCGCACCGGGCAGGCTCGAGCACATGGCGAGCAGCGTGGCGATCTGCGCCGCCTTGGCAGGCCTCTCTGCGTCAGCCATGTGCTGCGCCTCCGTGTCGGCGGGATCCCACAGCAAGTTGAATATGCTTCGGGCGCGAGTGCTCGCGAGGTCTGCCGACGCGCAGGCGTCCTTGGAGGTGCGCTTGAGCTCCGAGGCGAGCACTCGCGCACGCTCGGTCAGCCTGGCGTGGCTTGCCTCATAGTCGTCCATCGGAGCCATCGGGGCGGCGAGCACGGTGGCGAGCGCGGTGGCCTGCTGGTGCAGCTCCGCCGCCTCGGCAGCGCCTCTGGCGCGAGTCTCCTCGAAGCCGCACAACTTCTCCTCGAAGTGAAACATCTCTTCGTCCTTCGCAGCGATTTGAGCTGCCATGGCGTCTGCCGAGATCTCCGCAGCGAGCACACCATAGTCAAGCCCGGGGTCGTGTGGGGCAGGAGACCCACGAAATATGAACGCGTCCACGGCGGCTGCGACCTCCTTGGCACGCGCTACGTACTGAACGAGAGCCTGCCGCTTCTGCTCCGCCGCCTGCTCCTCTTGCTGGCGGCGCTGGTGCATCCGAGCCTCCTCCGCGCGCGCGTGGTCGCGGAGGAGGTTGATGCTCGCCATCTCCCGATCGAGCTTGATGCTCGCCATCACCCGATCACTAAATTTGGCCCGGGGCTCGAGGGACCGCTGCGATAGCGAACTTTGAAGCTGCGGCCGCGGCGCGGCTGCAGTTGAAGGCGCTGGCGCAGCAGCGGGTGCAGCAGCGGACGTAGCAGCGGGCGCAGGAGCAAACGCGGCTGTCCATGGCACGGACAGAGCGGCCGGCCAGACAAACCCTGGCACCGGAGCAGCAGCAGCGGTCGCACGTGGCGGCGACGGCGGCAATGTCGCGAGCCCAGGGGCCTCACGATTGTCCTGCTGCGAAGCGGCCACGTAGCCACACGAACGCGGCGTGAGCTGCGGAAACAGCCGGCCACGCAAAGCCGAACCCTGCTGGGGTAGTGCTGCCGGGATGTTGATGCGGCGTTGCGAGCTAGGCTCGTGGGTGCACCGGCGCTTGGTGTCGGCCTGCTCGAGGCAGTCGAGCACGTCGACACGCCGCTTGCGTGCGCCAAAGCAGAGCGGAGCGAAGGTGTGATGGATCGAAGGTGCGATCATGGCCAACATGATCGCGGTTCGCGGCGCGAAAGACAGGGCTGTCCGAGGCTTGCGCAGACACAGGGAACATTTGCTGAGAACATTTATACACTACGCAGGTTTGGTTCACAGCAAATGTTAGCCTGTCGAGGCCAAAGGCCCGTGCGCCGTACACCCCCGAGCGCGCGTGGAGTATCCTTTGTTTTGCTCAGGTTTTCGTTCGTTGCGGCGCGACGTGTCGGCGGCGCGGTGTCGTACGGGCGTGGGGCGAGTTCGGAGTTGGGGTCGGTGCACATGTTGGACAAACAAATGCCAAGCTTGATGCCAAGAATGTCAATGCGGCGTGTGTGCTGGGCCTAGGAGCTAAAACTCTAACAAGACGTGAATGTTCTTCATGTATAATTCATTACGTAATTCGGTATTCGCGACGCGACCGCGCGGCTCCGCCGGCGGCGCACACATACGACAAAAATGAAAAAACTCGTACCGCTTCTGGGCTGGGCGCACATTCGCACCACTGACGAGAGCTCCCCCGAATCTATCTCTTGCGACACTCGCACGATGCTCTCCAGAACCTCATCCGAACCAAGCTCGCACATGCACCCGCGCAGAGTCCTCAACGGCACCGCCTGATCGGCATTCATCATGAATCGCGCGCTCTCGCCGCCGTCTACTTCTTGTCGCCCTCCTTCTTCACATCCTCATAGTCAGCCTTCTTCTCGCCGCCGCCCTCGCCGCCACCCTCGCCGCCGCTCGCCTGCGCTGTCTTGTACACGGCCTCGCCGATCTTCATCGACGACTTCTTGAGAGCCTCCACCTTCTCTTTGAGGGCGTCAGCCGAGACTGCATCGTCGGCCATCGCCTCCTTGACAGCCGCAATGTCCGCCTGCACCGCGACACGGACACGGGCACGCACTCGCACACGGCTAGTGAGCGGCTGCACAGGGCGCTTAGGGAGAGGCTGTCGCGCCGTGTTGGGCTGTCGCGCCGGGCGCACGCACGCCGCGCGTAGGCGCGCGTGGCGGAGCTCGCGACGCCGGCTGAGCGAGAGCGTGCACTCCGTATCCTGACACAGTGCTTGGCCTCATGGCGTCGCCTCTCGGAGACAAGAAATATGCGTTCAATCGTCCTTGTGCACGCCCAGTCGCGGCTGCCGCGGCGGCGGCGGCGGCGGCGGGCAGTGGCCGCGGGCTCCCAAGGCAGGGGTGAGGCTCGCTCGCGCACCTTGATGGCGTCTTGGTCCGCCTGTGGCACCTTATCCTTGTGCTCCATCAGAGTCTTCTCGGTGTTGTAGATCGTCGAGTCCGCCTCGTTCTTCGACTCGACCTTGGCCTTGCGGTCACGGTCCGCGGCGGCAAACTGCTCCGCCTCGCGCACCATCCGGTCAATGTCCTTGTCGGAGAGACCACCCGACGACTGGATGCGGATCTGCTGCTGCTTGCCCGAGGCCTTGTCCTTGGCGGACACGTTGACGATGCCGTTCGCGTCGATGTCGAAGGTCACCTCGATTTGGGGCATGCCGCGCGGCGCGGGCGGGATCCCCACAAGATCAAACTGGCCTAGCATCTTGTTGTCGGAGGCCATCTCACGCTCACCCTGCAGTACCTTGATGCCCACCTGCATCTGGTTGTCGGCGGCGGTCGAGAAGGTCTGCGACTTTTTGGTCGGGATGGTCGTGTTGCGCGATATGAGCTTCGTCATCACGCCGCCGAGGGTCTCGATGCCGAGCGACGAGGGGTGTCACGTCGAGAAGCAAAATGTCCTTGACGTCGCCGCGCAGAACGCCACCCTGGATGGCCGCGCCGAGCGCGACGACCTCGTCGGGATTGACGCCCTTGAAGGGCTCCTTGCCGAAAAAGGCGTTCACCGTCGACTGCACCTTCGGCATGCGAGTCATGCCGCCCACGAGGATGACTTCCTCGATGTCCTTCGTCGACAGGGCAGCGTCGCGCAAGCAGTTCTTACACGGGTCGACGGTGCGCTCTATCAGGTGGCCGGTGAGCTCCTCGAGCTTGGCGCGAGAGAGCTTGACGTTCAGGTGCTTCGGCCCCGTCGCGTCGGCCGTGATGAACGGGAGATTGATCTCTGTCTGGCCTGTCGACGACAGCTCGCACTTGGCCTTCTCGGCCGCCTCGCGCAGGCGCTGCACGGCGAGCTTGTCCTTCGACAGGTCGATCGACTGCTCCTTCTTAAACTGGTCCTTGAGCCAGTTGAGCAGCACGATGTCAAAGTCCTCGCCGCCGAGCAGCGTGTCGCCATTGGTCGCCTTCACTTCGAAGACGCCGCCGGAGATCTCAAGGATCGACACGTCAAAGGTGCCGCCACCGAGGTCGTACACGGCCACCACCTTGCCGTCCTTCTTGTCGAGGCCGTACGCGAGCGCGGCGGCGGTGGGCTCGTTGATGATGCGCAGCACCTCGAGCCCCGCGATCTTGCCAGCGTCCTTGGTTGCCTGCCGCTGCGAGTCGTTGAAGTATGCGGGCACCGTCACCACGGCGTGCGCCACAGGACGGCCAAGGTAGGCCTCCGCCGTCTCCTTCATCTTGCCGAGCACGAAGGCGCCCGCCTGCGACGGCGAATACTGCTGCCCGTTCACCTCCACCCACGCGTCGCCGCCGGGGCTGCGAACGATGCTGTACGGGCACGCGGCAAGGTCCTTTTGGATGTAGCTGTCCTCAAAGCGCCGGCCGATCAGGCGCTTGGTCGCGAAGAGCGTCCCTTTCGGATTCGTGACTGCTTGGCGCTTGGCGGGCGTGCCCACGAGGCGTGTGCCGTCGTCCATGAAGGCGATGATCGACGGCGTCGTGCGCTGGCCCTCAGCATTTTCGATCACCTTCGCAGTGCCGCCCTCCATGATCGCGACGCACGAGTTGGTCGTCCCCAGATCGATGCCGATCACGTCGCCGATGGGGCCGGAGGCCATCGATCGCGAGAGGGGCTGCTGCAGAGCGGCGGCGCGTGCGCCGGCGAACCGGCCCAAGCGGGCCGCTGGTCGTGCAACCAGCTTCGCGAGCATCTTGATCGTCCCGAAGACGCAGAAATGTCCTTGCCACGTCGCTGTACAGGCGTCGCCGGATGCTGTGCTTCACAGTGCTCGGTTGGGCTCTGATAGGGATGTGACAGTGTTACGAACACGACCAATGCCTCAGGATTGACACATGTTGTCGCGAAGATGTGACGCAACGCGACACTCGCGACAACAGGTGCTTCGGCACTGTTATTACTGCTTTACTGCCCAGAATTTACTGTAACACACACCTTACTGACTCCATTCGGAGGCGCGGAGCATGCGCGAGCTCGCGGCAGTGAGGATGGTTTGGGCGTCTTGACTACATGTACCAAAAATGGAGTCGGCCGGGGTGGAATACCCCATTCACAATGAGAAAAGAGGGGCTGGGTCCAATCTAAATGCGGCCAGAGGAAGCGGTGACGCTATTGGCGTTGCTGTGTGGAGGCGTGCTGCTCGCGCTGCTGTTTGGAGGCTCGTCCAATGAGGAGCCTCCACCGCTGCTGCCGCCGCTGGATGAGCGGGACGTTGACACCTACACGAGCGAGGCGGCGCTCCTGCGCCATCTGACGTGCCCGCAGCTCGCTCAGCTGCAGCTGCGCTGGCTGCCCAACGCACCTGCACGAGCGACGCCGACACTTGGTGGCGCGCCACTAATACCGTTCTTGCTGTTGCACGAGTTGCACGTGGGCGAGGCGTGGCTCGTGCGCATGCTACGTGCATTGGGAGCACACGTCGAGGTTGCGCAGGAGACGGGCGCAGAGGCGCACAAGCACGTCCGCGAGTCGGCACACAGGTGGCTCGAGTCGATCACGAAACCCGCTCGGCGTGGGCGTGCGCCGAATGCCACGCTCGCCGGAGCAGCCGCGGTCGGTCTCGCCATCTCGCCGCAGGCGCTGCGTACGCTCAACCACGGCATCCGAATGCCCAGCGGCAGCGGCCGAACGGGCTTGGCGCTGCCTTTGCGGCTGATCACGCTCACGCGGCGCAATCGGCTCAAGCATGCCGTCTCGTGCCATGCGCGGCAGCTGCACCGTCATGGCGGCGGCCTGCGTCTCGGCGGCGGCCTGCGTCTCGGCGACGCCGGCGCGCTGACGATGCCCATCGACGAGTTGACGAAACAACTCGAAGCAGGACGGAGCGCACACGCCGCGCTTGAGTGCAGCGCGCGGGAGGTGGTCGGGCAGCTGGCTGGCGGCTGCCGCGAGCAGCAGCGGCGGTGGCGGCGGCGGCGGCAGCAGCAGCAGCAGCAGCAGCAGCAACAGCAGCAGCAGCAGCAACAGCAGCAGTCAGCTCGGGCGTGCGCAAGAACGCCTCGATTGGCCACGACGTGCCTTCGCTAGATGCTGTCGTAAGTTCAGAGCCTCGGCTGGCACTTCATTACGAGGATCTTCTGTATGACACTGCACGCACTCTCGCGAGGATGCGCGCGTTCCTCGGCCTGCACGTGCCGAGCAGCGGCGGCGCCGTGCCTGGTGCCCTGCCGCTGCCACCAGTAGCGAAGCGAGCGCCGAACTCGCTCTGCGTACGCTTGAGGAATTGGCCGGCTCTGTGCGAGGCCGTCCAAGGCACTGTGTGGGCTGCCGATCTGCAGCGCACCACCTCGGCGGCAGCGGAGGATGCAGCAGGCGGCGGCGGCGGTGCTGGCGGCAGCGTGTTGGGCGCCGTGATGGACACACGCCGTCGCGGCGCGGCGTGGCGCGCCGAAGTTCCGAGCGGCGCGTGCGCTTTGTGTGAGGTGGGCCAAGCGGGGCTGGTGCTGGGCGGCTCGCACCACAAGACGGGCACCGTGCTGCTCGAGCGGCTGCTTGCCATGTATGCGGCCAAGAGCCGCGTCCACTTCTACAAGCCTTCGTGGGAGCAGTGCCCGGCGCTCGCCCGGCGCGAGGCGGGCGTGTGCGTGGATGAACACTTGGCGTTACCCAAGCTCCGTCGCTATTGGGATGATCCGCAGGGCGCACCCACGATGCTCCTTGCGCCGTTGGTGCATATCGTGCGCGAGCCGCTCGAGACGTGCATCTCGGCGTACCAGTATCACTTGGTATCGACGGAGGCGTGGCTGCGTACCCCACGGCCAGAGGACTTGGTGCGACGAGGTCCCACGGCGGGCCTGCCTTGGCAGGCAGTGCTGCGACAGGCGGACACGCGTACCGGGCTCCGCCTTGAGTGCCGGCGCTCCATTCACGACCAGATCGTGCAGCAGGCGGAGGTGTTCAACGCGACGCGCCGGCACGTGCGCGTCTTCACACTTCGGATGGAAGCGACCGAACGTGACTTCGACGGCAGCACGCATGCGCTCTTCCGGTTCCTCACGGTAGCGCATGAGCGCTGGCTGGACACTCGCAGGTCGCCGAGTAGCAGCGAGAATCGCAGTGCTGGCGGCGGCGGTCGTGGCGGCAGCACTGTCCATGGGGCTCGGCTGGGAGGCAGCTCTCGGCAGGACGAGGAGCGTATCGAGGCCCTTACCAAGGACGCATCCAAGTTTGACCTGTCGCGCCATCGGCGCGAGCTCGATGATGGGCACCTGAGCGCAGTGCAGCGCAAGCGCTTGCTGCGGGGGATGCTCCTGAATGAGTCCAAACTGGCCGCCGGGCTCGCGCACTGGCGTGTGGCCGCCGGGTACGACCACAGCTACCGTGTGCACTGCGAGCGCTATGGGCTGAGCTACTTTGAAGAGGCGCTCGCCGACGGCATTCGTGTTGGACCCTCGCTCTGGGATGTCGCGAGGCGACGCCGACGGAGCAGGCGACGCTTAAAGGAACACTCCCCTGCCCGAAACCAACTCCCATGGAAACCCCACGACAAAACTCAAAAAACTCAAAAACTCTAAAACGCTCTCGACTACGGCGTCTCGCTGCAAGGCACCACCTTTCAAAAACGCCATAGCGATAGCCGCATACAGTCTAGAGTAGGATGGGCGGACGACATGTTACCCTTTCCGCAGTGAACCTATACTATGTAGACGTCTGCACACTGCAGAGTCGACAGTCGAGCTCTCGAGCATAGGGTGACGAGATACCCCGGGAGCAGCCCCTCCTTTCTCATTGTGAGGGGTTCCCACGCCGTGCGTGCAAGCAAGCAAGCACAGCTTGCTTGCCGTGCGTGAGGAGGCGGGCTCCCATGCGGGCGTCTTCTGTGGGAAAAAGGGGAGGCGATCCGAGAGAGCGCCCCGGATGAGCAAGGAGGCTTTTTGCTCGTGGAGAGGGATGACTGCTTCCGCCTCCGAGGGAGGCTTTTTGCTCGTCAAGAAGGCGAGCAAGGTACCAGGAACAGGCACTTCGTCCTGGAAGCGGCGATATTTTTGGATCAAAGGCAGCACACTCTACTATCGAAAGAAGGCCCAGTCCGGCGACAACGACGTGCGTGAGATCAACCTGCTCATCTGCACCGTCAAGCCAGTGCTCAGGCGCGCGGCCGATAATCTCGAAGCCGACGCAAAGGGTCGCTTCTGCTTCGACCTCATCTCACCATACCGCACGCTTACGCTTGCCACGGAGAGCGAAGCCGACATCGCTTTTTGGGTCGCGGCCATACGCTCGTCCATCGAGGCCACTGTCTACGGGCTGGGCGACCGACCCGGATCGAGCGTGCCTGCTGGGCGGCCTGGCGCGCCCGATGCTGCTGCGGTCGATGCCGGCGCGCCCCAGGACGGCGGCGGCAAGGCGGCAGCGCTCAGCATACTGAGGAACGTCTCAGCGAAAGCGGGCAACGATGTGTGCGCCGACTGCGGCGATGCGAGCACAAGCCCGGACTGGGCGGTGCTGCCCTATGGCACGCTCGTGTGCATCCAGTGCTCGGGAATCCACCGCTCACTTGGCGTTCATATCTCCAAGGTGCGCTCGATCTCGTTGGACACGTGGACCGTCGAGATGGCAGGCACCCTCGCCGCCATTGGCAATCGCGAGGCCAACGAGCTCCTCGCGGCGCGTGCGCCGCTGCCAAGCCTCACAGTGCCCATGGCCTCGTCTGCGCACGCTGTCAAGGAGGCATGGATTCGCGCCAAGTATGAACAGCGTGCATGCATCGAGCGCCCCGTACCAGCCGAGCAGCTCCCTACCGCCCTCGCCGCCGCGGCTGCGACCAACGAGGCCCTGCCGCTGCTCGCCCTGCTCCTCCAACTCGCCCCATCAACGGCGGCGCTGGACGCGAAGCCAGCACCCCGTAGCGCCGCCCCTCTGACCGCCGACGGACTCGCACCAATGGTCGCACCAATGGTCGTCGTCGGCAACGCCGACGCCGACGCCGCCGACGCCGCTGCTGCCGTCATCGACGTCGCCGCCGCCGCCTACGCCGACGCCGCCGCTGACGCCCTTGCGACGCCCACAACCGCAGCGGAGAAGCAGGCCAAAGCGAGAGGCGCGTCGTACAGCTCAGACGCGGAACCCGCAGCGGAGCTACCCATCTGGCCGAGGAGATCGAGGGAGATCGGCGAGGGCGGCGCAGCGACACACGTTGCCGCCCAGTACGACGCGTCGATCTCCCTTGAGCTGCTCCTCCTCGCCGGCGCTTCCCTCGAGCTGCCCGGCCCCAGCGGGCGCACGCCGTGCCATGTGGCCTGCGCCGCGGGCGCTGAACTGTGCGTGGCGCTGCTACTGAAGCGCAACGCGGACTGCACCGCCGCAGATGCGAACGGCGACACGCCGCTCACCCTCGCGCGCGCGTCGGGTCATGCAAGCTGCGAGGTACTCCTGCTCCGGGCCATCGAGGAGAGGGAACGCGCCGCAGCCTCGCGCGTGAACCTTCGAGGACTGACGAGCTCAGATGACGAACCAGTCACGCCGGTGTCGAGCCGAAACTCCTTCGGCGGCATGGTGCGCTCGTCAACTTCGTCAACTTACAAGCGCTCCGTTCACACCGGCGGCGGCGGCGGCGTGTCCAGCAGCTTCAGCCGAGCCATGCACCGCCGCACCAAATCAGCTGCGCCGAGCTATCGTCCGGGGCGCGCCAGCGGCATCGAAACACTCGGACCCATCCCGACAAAAGCAGCCGCCACGTCCCAGCTGGCCGACGCAGCGACCACCGGAAGCGCCGCCACGAGCGTCGCCACGAGCGCCGCGGGCACCCCCGTCGCCACGCGTCTCGAGCGCGTGCTCTCGGGCAAAGAACTCTCGAACGATGGCGACGAGGGCGCAGCCGAGGGCGCAGCCGAGGGCGCAGCTGAGGGCGCAGCCGAGTCCACAGCGAGGACCCCACAGGCTAGCGATTTGCCGCCGCCGCCCTCGCCCGCGAGCCGGCGCTCGTCGATGAGCGTACGGCGGCTGTTCGGGGGGCTGTCGGCTGGCCGCCGCACTCATCGGCGCTCGCTAAGCGGCGCCTGATGCACTCGGCTTGTGCTCTTCGTGCCCGGAGTCCGGTCCCCGATGTTGTGGCGGTGCGTGTCGGCGTCCGACCGTACGTTCGTGCGCGGACGCCTTAAGTCGTGGTCGAGGGCGTGTCGTTCCGTATTAGTCCGAGGGGGGGGCGACCGTGTGCTGGCACATGTGCTACTGCGACGCTCCGACGCAAGGCATGGCCCGGATATTCATATTACCCTGTGAGTGTGGCTGTGGGTTCGGTGTGAAGGTGTTGCTGATAATGGAATGGAATGCAGCACACAATCATGTCAGCACAATTCGCCTTCACTAAGGACTTCCGACTTGCGCTGAGCTGACCTTTACGTAAAAAAACGAAGCAATTTGGGACTTTTTGTGTGGATGAGACGACCCGATTGTGGACGACCATGAATTTCTTCGGCACGATGCTCGGCCCACCGACTGTCATGCCGTCGCCGCCGCCACTAGACATGCCGCCGACGCCACCACCGCCCCCATCACCAGCTGAAAATTCATCGCCGCAGTCCACGATTAGCAGCAGTTTTTCCCTTCCCACGGGGGGTGAAAGCAGTGTTCTTGCTCGTCCCATCGCCAAGAAGGCGCCGCAGGACGACGAGCTTCGGAAAGAGGTTCTGAAGCAACAGCAGCAGCAGACACCAGTCAAGCACGCGCAACAGCAGGAGGAGGGGCACGCACCCAGGGATGAGGATGAGCGACGTGCGTCTCATCTAGGCGCCCACCGCTTCAATACTGCGCGTGGTGGCACATCTTCTGGACAATTGACCGGCTCTTCGGCGCGGTACGCCTCCCCCAAGGGCAAAGCGTCGAGCCGCTCCAGGCGATGACGGCGCGCGACGCGGAGCGCGATGCGGCGGACCGCGCAAAGGAGCTTAAGCGTCGAGAATCAGCGAGGTTGACTGCGCGCAAGGCTTCTGCCTCGCGGACGCCGCTGCCCTCGTCACGGCCGCCACCGGCCGCGTGGCGTAAGTTACCAAACGGCCAATCGCTTGCGGACATGCACGTCGCCGGTCGCGCTTCGGCTTCCCCACAGCTGGACGAGCTGTGGGAGAAGGCGGAGGTCTCCTCTTACCCTCTGGGGCTGCCACCGCAGCCTCAGGAGCAGCTGCAGGAGCCTGTGTACGGCTC
Source organism: Chrysochromulina tobinii (assembly GCA_001275005.1). Taxonomy (NCBI): domain Eukaryota; phylum Haptophyta; order Prymnesiales; family Chrysochromulinaceae; genus Chrysochromulina; species Chrysochromulina tobinii. The sequence goes on along the minus strand of JWZX01002507.1, from coordinate 690 downwards.
GGAGCGGCAGCCTACGGCCAAGGAGCGTCGCTTCCAGGCCGACAAGATGGAGCAGATTGCGGTGCGCAAGCGGCTGATTGCGCTGCGCGAGCAGGAGAAGGAGCGCAAGGCGATCTTCAAATATGAAGCACGACAGAAAGAGCTCGAGCACTTTCGCAAGGCGGCGCAGCGCCCGAAGAACGAGCTCAAGGCCAGCCAGGACAAGGCGAAGGAGATTCGCGAGCGGCTCAACGAGAAGATGCGTCAGGAGATAGAGCAGGAGCGAGAGGAGGCGTGGAAGCAACGTGCCGCCGCGTGAGCGCGCAGCACCGTGCACCAAGATACGTCAGGAGTACGGACGCAGGAGCGAGTCAGAGGTGGTAGGAGACGAGGCGTCGTGGAAGTATCGTGCCGCCGCATGAGTTTGTTCCTGAAAGACACCCACGAGAGTTACGACTCAGACTCCGTCCACTGAGCAACGTGTGCAGCTTTGAGCCCTGGCTGTCGAGCTGTCGAGCTGTCGAGGCTCCGTCGAGGCGCTGTCGAGTCGACTGTCGAGGCGCTGTCGAGGCCTTGCCTGTCGAGCCTGTCAAGCTCCTGTCGAGTAGCTGTCAAGGCTGTCAAGGCTGACTGCATGTGCCTGGGTGTCGAGCTGTCGAGTAGCTGTCGAGTTTCTCTGTCGAGGCTGTCAAGTTTATATACACTGTCGAG
>JWZX01002506.1:0-13152 GCA_001275005.1 Chrysochromulina tobinii | reverse complement strand
GGCGGTAAGGGCGGCGGCGGCGAGGGCGGGGGCGAGGGCGGCGGCGGTGAGGGCGGTGGCGGCGTAGGTGGAGGCGGCGGTGGCGGTGGTGGCGGCGGCGAGGGCGGTGGTGGCGGCGGCGGCGCCTGGCCTTCGCAGACAACGATGACACCATTGCAATTGCAGCAGCACTGACAGTGTGTACCGGCGTCACCAGATAAAAAGTTATCTGTGGCATATGGCCCCATGCCACAGCTGTGACTAATGTAGGACCCGGATGGGCAGTAGGAAGACACGTACCGGTTCTGTGGGTATGTTGTGCCAACGGACACCGAAAAAATCGCATGAACGGACACCGAAAATATCGTCGTGGCCATGGACCCCTGCTGCAGGCGCTCGAGCTCCTGTGGGCATCAGCATCAACAAGCGAGCGTGTCAGCGAGGCGAGCCGATGCCATCGTCCACGAGCGAGGGTCGTCGCAGCGCAACTCAAGGATCAGGCGGGGTCGCGATCTGGCGATCAATGCGCACGCTAGCAAAAACTGTGCATCGGAACCGAGAGTGTGCAGGGAGCCGTTAAGGGCAGCGCAAAATTAGAGATTATCTTTAATGATTAACGAATTCCGCATTGCGGACAGTTGCATGCCGCACATCGTTTCTCGTGTGCATCAACTGTAGGAGATTCTCCCCAGAGCGCCAGAATCCCGGGCCAGAATTGCTTACTCTCGCCAGAATTGCTTACTCTCATCCCCCGGGCGCCTAGGATGTGGCAACGGCCCTGCTCTCGGCACCTTTTCCGTGTCGCCAGCCGCTCACGCGTCGCTGTCACCCAGCTCTCCGCGTTCTCGTCTCCTCGATGCCTCGACGCGACCGCCAGCCGCCAGGCCGGCCGCGCGCCGCACAGGCATCCTGGCTGGCCCGCTTAAGTTAAAGACCGATGTGGGAGTGAGTGTTCATTCACACCGGACTACGAAGCCTTGCGGAGACTTCGAAGGGAGGACTACTAGTATCGGAGAGTCCGCGACGGTCTGTGATGGAGCCCGTGGTGGACCTCTCCTTACACGCCGCGCGACCGCATGTCGACACCCTGCTGGTCATCAACAGATTGGTCTCCTCGACAGCCGAGCAGCTCAACACGTTTGCGCTAACGTGCGAGGACAAGCTCCTCCGAATGCACCACAAGATGCAACGCCTGGAGACTGGCGTGCAGTTGCTGGAGGCGAAGCTCAGCTCGCTACCACTCGATGCGGGCGGCGGCGCGCCTCCGCCGCCAACCGCCACCGCCGCTCCCCCACCCGCTGCACCAGCGGGCGGCGCGCTTGCACCGCCGCCGATTGCGGGTGCGCCGCCGCCGCCGCCGCCCATCGGTGCGCCGGGCGCGCCGCCGCCGCCGCCGCCGCCGCCTGGCGCCGCCGCCGCCGCAGATGCTCCTCCTCCGCCGCCCCCGGAGCCCGAGAAGCCCGTGATGAAGCTCAAGGATGACCCGCGCTTCATCAAGTACTTCAAGATGGAGAAGGTGGGCGTGCCGCGGCCCGTGTGCGCACACAAGATGTCTACGGAGACGGGCATACCCGCGGCGAAGTGCGAGGAGCTCCTCGGCACCCCAGATGCTCCCACGCTGCCAGGCGGTGGGGAAGATGAGGAGTAGGACTAAGCGATAGGTCACATGCACGTCCCCTTCAGGCCCAGGCCTGGGCCTCGTCGCGTGTGAGGCCCCTGTGTATGTGCACATGCACCCCATTGCGGATAGAAGAGCGCATTCTTGGGCGACTCTCTGAGGTGGTTGTGCGCTGGTGCCGGTGGATGTTCCCTTTCGATGAACTCCTACCCAATTCAGTCCAATCAAGCGACGCCGCGCGCGTCCGGCGCGTGACTCCGCCGATCTCACGGAACGAGCGATCGGCCGACGACAACCGACTAAGCGACTCGCACCTCCCCTCGCGAACGCGATGGACGCCTCTCCGCCCCTTCTCCGCCCCCTCCCCGCAGAGCTCATCGCACGTCATCAAACCATGGCGACATGAGGAGGGACTTGGCGCTGATCGCCTGGACGGCCTCCGCAGCAGGCATGCGGCCGCAGTCGACCAGGGCCTGCACGAGTGCCCACCCTGCGCCGTCGGCTTCGTCAAGCATCTCCACCTGCGCGCCGATGGAGGCACCCAGACGTACTCGGAGTCGCATTTGGATGCAAACGGATAGCTATCGGATAGCCATCAGAAGCCATCAGAGGCCCTCAGAGGCCACCATAGAGGCTAACTTAGACGCCCTCAGAGGCCTTTATATAGGCCATCAGAGAGGCCATCGGAGAGGCCATCAGAGAGGCCACCATAGAGGCCAACAAAGGCCAGCATAGAGGCCATCAGAAGCCATCAGAGAGGCCATCAGAAGCATCCCGGGCCGCGCACCGCGGTCAGCCATTCGGGCTCCTGAGCGCAGTAGTCCCGGAAAGCGAAGGATGCGTCGCCGCTAAAGACGTCCTCTATGAGTCGCTTGAGGGATTGCAAGTCCGTGGGACGAGACGGCGCGCTGCCTGAGCCAGCTGCCCGAGACGGCGCGCTGCCTGAGCCAGCTGCCCCTGTTGGGCCCGGCAGACCACCCAGGCCGCCCGACACAGCGCTCGCCAGGCCACCCAGGCCGCCCGACACAGCGCCCGGCAGACCACCCAGGCCGCCCGACACAGCGCTCGGCAGACCACCCAGGCCGCCCGACACAGCGCTCGTCAGGCCACCCAGGCCGCCCGACACAGCGCGCGTCGACGCGCTCGCGCTGAGCACCAACTCGAGTACAACATACGCGAGTGCATGCAGGTCGTCTGCCCGTGTACAGAAGGGGATGACGTCGAGGGGGCCGGCCGCGCCGCGCGCCATCGCCGCCAAAGTTTCGTCACTCGTGAGCCTCGCAGCGGTGGAGGCGAACCCGAGATCGATGCATTTCACACGTGGATAGTCCCGCTGGTCGTAGCTCGAGAGGAGCAGCGACGAGGTACCTGAGGGGGAAGGAGACCAGATGCGATCAGATGCGATCAGACGCACTCAGACGCACTCAGACTCAATCAGACGCACTCAGACGAGACCAGATGCGATCAGACGCACTCAGACGAGATCAGACGCGATCAGACGCAATCAGACGCAATCAGACGCAATCAGGCGCAAGAAGACGAGTGCGATGGATCCAAGCAAGAGAGCCGCAGGGACGAAGTACCCAGGGAACGATGGACTACACCCTGCCCGTGGAGCCATGCGACGGTTTGGAGCGCCTGCGCGCACGCGCGCTTGACGAAGACGCGCCGCTCCTTGGCCGCAACCTTGCCTCCCCAGTCGAAAAGACCGCGCTCCTGAGGCTGTGACGCGAAGCCGGCAAAGGTGCGCAGCCCTTCCCACCCAAAGACGAGCCACAGGCCGTCGGCGCTCGGCGGCGGCGTGCCGGGGAGGGCGCGCTGCCAGTCGGCACGGAAGGCGGCCGATACAAACGTTGAATCGGCCCGCATGCGCCCTATGAGCGAGCCGATCTGCGGCGGGCGCAAGGGCTTGTCGGCCGGCCCCTGCGCCGCCACCCGTGAGTACAGCAGCTCGTACATCTCGAGCTCCGTCTCGCCTATGCCGACGGCCTCTCCAATAAACTCCTTGAGGAGCACGCGTGTGCCGTCGTCGAGCTTCGCGTCGAATAAGCGCACCGACAAGCCCGACGCCGTGACGGTCCGCTTGGGTGTGCTCGGGTCCAATGGGTTGCGTGGAGTTTCGCCGCCGTACTGCCACTCGGTCTCGGTTGCGAAGCCGAGCTGGCCGACCTGCCTTCGAATGAGGAACGCAGCCGGCGTGAAGGTCCGCAGCGCATGGAGGCTCGCAGCATGCACGAGGAACATGCTGTTTGGTTTCGGCGTGTGTGAACGGGACAGTTGCCCGGTTTAGGAAGCCTCCGGTTTCTTGGTTATCCGAATCATATTCGCTGTGAACGACGGCCGCGGGCAACGAAGATGAAAAGAAAGTCTGACGGAGAAAAACGAGACCGTGCGAGACATCAATCTCAATGTTTACCGTATAACACAAAAACGGCGGAATACAGGGAACTGGGGTCACATACACAGAGCAGGGATGGGTGATGGCGGCTCGGAGATAGTGAGAAGACGATCCCTGCGCCAAACGCGGACCCGGTGGCGGTGCGGGTCGAGCGCCGCATCCCGCATGGCGGAGCGCGGACGTAGGGGCGTGGAGCGCCCTTGCCGAGGTGCTGCGCACGTCCGCGTACACGGACCGTCCCATCCTCGGTAAGGAGAACATAAGGAGACTGCAGAGGGATCTAGCTGGTCTTCTGTGCTCTGATGTGCTAGGATGTTCTTTTACCCTTCATGGCTTCTCGATAGGGTGCGTGCTTCTCGATAGGGTACAAGTATACTGTACCCAGCTACCCACGTGCATGCCGCCGTCGCTTCTCATTCGTGGGCGCAGGCAGCAATCGCTGCTTGTGAGCATGCTGACGTGTCGTACTGGGCTTTCTTCTCCCACGTTGTTGCGGTCCATAAGTGCAGGCACACGCACCAGTCGCCGACGTGCTCTTCGTGCCCAAAGTTCTGGCTCTCGTGAGCTGCAAACTCCAGCGTCGCCGCGGCCGCGAGCTGCAAAGAGGTGGGTGCGAAGGGTCAGTACACGGAGTGCAAGGGCTCAATCGCCGGGGTTCATTTTTGCACGGCACCTTGACGCAGTGGTTTCCAACACAGAAATCGCCCTCGTTCTTGCATGTGCCGGAGGATGCATCGATGGGCACGGCCTCGAGATGTTCGACCATTGTATTTGCTCCTACCGTGTCGGCCTCCATCGAGTGCACAATTTCTTTACGATTCGTGTGCGTATTAACCAGCGCCACGATCAAAAGCGCGCCGCCCATCATGTTTTTCCCTCAAATATTTCCAAAAATGGTGTCCACGCAGCATTTCGCCCCAAAACCGACGTACCTGTAAGGAACCGAAGGCGCGCGAGGTGATCGACGAAGTTTCGCGCAGCTCTTTCACACCGGAAGTTCACACGAGCACCTTGTTGTTGTGTAGCCGCGCCGCCGCTAAGCCGCCGCGCGCACCTGAGGGGAGAGCAGGGCGCCGTGGTGAAGACTTGCATGCGGGTGCGGGGGGGTTGTTATCGAATTTGGGGGGGGGGGTGTTATCAGGATACGTATCCTGATGTATCCTGCATGTATCCTGATGTATCCTGATGTATCTCAAACGTATCTTACATGCTCTGTTACATTCGAAGAGAATACATGTACATGTATTGTATCGTGATTTTGTATCTCGGTGTGTATCCTGATGGATCGTGATGACCAGTCTAGGATACACGTATCCTGATGTATCCTGATATGTATCCAAGGTGACACCAAGGAAGTGCGCAAGATACATGTATCTTGATGTATCTGACATGTATCCCAACGTGTATCTTGGACTCCTTTGGGATACATGTCAAAATACAGTTGCAAAATGTCAAGATACAAGATGTATTCTCTTGAAATGTAACAGAGCATGTGAGATGCATTTGAGATACATCAGGATACACTCAAGATACGTGTATCCTTCAGGATACATTCCGGATACATGCAGGAAACATCACGATACATCAGGATACGTATCCGATAGGACCCCCCTAACCCCTAATGGCCTCGACTCGCGCCGTCCTGGCTGCTCCTCTGAGCGTGACCCACGACACGCATAGGGAAAGGGACGCGCGCGCCGCTCCTCACGAGATTGCGTGCGCGTGGCGCGCGCGCATGCCTCAGTAGTGTTGGGGCATCCGTCCATTATGAAGTTGAAGAGAGACGTTGATCGTTGAGATCGAGTTGAGTTACGTAGGACCGGTGACGCGGCCACGCGGCTCCGGCCGCAGGGAGGGAGCTCGATAAGGAGCGAGGCAGATAGAGAGGCCGCAGCGCGCGCGGGGGAGAGCGCGGGCAAGGGCAGGCACTACCGTTATTCAGAATGAGTAACGGTCAGAGTCGATGAGGGGATGATGGCAGACCCCGTACGGAGGCGAGCCAGTATCATCCGATGTAAGGTCGGGGACCTTTGTGTGTAACTGGGTGTGCATGCATGCACACATTCGAGCATTCCATGTGAATGAGAGACGCGGGGGACGGCGTGTCGCAGCTTGCGACGTCGTCTCCGCTTCGGCTCTGGGAGAGCCGCGCGACTTAGGGCATAGTTTGTGTCCGAAATGTCGTTTGACGCGGCTGCGTGCGCAGCGTGGCTGGGGGCGTCGGTCACGATCGCGGGCGTGGACACGCCGCTTCCGGCCCGGCTGGTCAAACTCTTGTTGGTGGCCTTCGGCGATGACATGTTCGCAGAGGCCGATGTTCCTGACTCGGATGACGTGCTCGTCGAAGACGACATCAAGGCCCGCCTCCTCATCTGGAACGCCGTGATTGATGACGTTTGCAAGTCGCAGACTGCGACGGTGCTCTCGTCGGAGAAGCTGCGCTTTGCTGCGTGGTTCCGTGCTCTTTACCAGGGTGTGGTTACTCTTGATGCCTCGCAGAAGCTGGTGGTCATCACGAAGGAGATGGCGGCCGACCTGGCAGCGCAATCGATGACTACGCTCAGTGAGTTAGGCGCCTTCGAACTCGCACTCGCACTCGGCCGCGCCGTGGGACCGGAGGAGGTGGAAGGCTTTAACTACGGCAGTCCGTATATGCACATGGTCGGGGCGATACGCTCGGCAAAGGCAAACAAGGGGAGTGGCAGAGGTAAGACCCTGGACACTCTACTTGGTGAGGCACTCATCTCTGGTGACAAGAGCGAGGTCAAGAGGTTTTTCACGGATCTGTGCCACCGCCTCACGAACTCGAATTTGATGCCGTGCTTCGCACGCGCGGCGATCCAGATCCTCACGTTCGTGAACAAGGCGGATCAGAACATACGCGACGATCTGGCGTGGATCATCTATATGATCGAGGTCCGCATGAAGTACATGGGCCGTGGTATCCCCTTTCCTTTCGACGTCGAGCTTTCCATTTCGGCGAAAGAGACGGCGGATGACAAACGCCGTAAGGGCACGGGCCCGCGGGGCGTCATCGTCCTCGATGGTGCGGGTGTGGCCCGGTCTACGACGCGCGAGTGTCTTGCTGAGATGCTGACGCCCGCGCCTGGCTCGGGCGACGCCGGTCTGGTGGCCGCGCTCTCCGGCCTTCAGATGGGCCTCGCAGACATCGGCACGCGCCTTGATGTCTTCGGGTCGCGCCTCGATAAGATCGAGGGCGGCGGCGCGGTGCTGCCTAAGAGCAAATGCTGGATTTGCCAATCGGATGGGCACCTCGCCGCGACGTGCAGCACCGCGAAGGGCAAGGAGCTGCGCGAGAAGAAGCTCTCGTCAGCGGTCAAACCGGCCGCCGAGGCAAAATGAGGAGGCGCCGTCGGTTCATCCGCTCCGCCGTTGGTTTGCGGCGCTAGCGAGCTCGTCGTCGATGAGCCCGTGGAGTTGGAAGAGCTGAGTGCGTACTATGAGTCCTTGATGACGGCGGATGACAAGTTTGAGGCCGCGCTGATTCAGAGGGATGTCTGAGTACGTGATGTTACACCTTTGGCGATGAGATCGACGGGGGTGACCGGCTGACGCCAGTCAGACCGGTGGGAGGGAACCGAGCCGTGTTCCCTCGGGGGCTGATGCTCCGTGCACAAGATCGACGAGAAGGGTACTTCAGCTCTGTGCGTTCCGAGTGCCCGCTCCATGACGCCCGCTCTTTCATTCGGGTGTATGCCCGGTGAGGGCGGAGCTGAGACATGCGGAAGCGAGGGACGTACGGGAGAGAACCAGGAAGTATGCCGGGTCGTAGATGGCGTGCGAGTGGCCGTCGAGGCGGGAGACATACCCAGCGCGACGGGCATGGGCTCGACTTTGGGAAAGTCGGGCGAGCTAGGGACTTTGACCGGTGAGTCAAGGAACCAGGCTTGCAGCTTAGGGCGGGCGCATGGGGCGGTGTGTGGACCGGCGAGGCATTCTGATAGCCTACCGTTTTCCCCCACCCCTGCGCTCCCACAAGCTGCACACCAAGGGTCACAAGAGGGTGACTGTTCTGAGCCAGTGGGCACAGAGGAGATGGGAACGGCCGATGCGCGGGCGACGGTGGCCCCGCTCGCCGCGACGGATGATGTGGGCGGGTCGGCATGCGGGGTTTCTTGCGCGGAGGCGCTCGCGACGGCGCCGGTGTCGGTTACGACTCTCGACGACGGGCAGCCGCGGCCAGGTTGCGGCGCCGAGCTCGAGGGGGTGTCTGTGAGCACCCTCAGGCGCGATGAACAGAGGTGCGGGCCGTCTGCCCGTCGGCAGAGGCGTCTGAGGCGCATGGGCGCTCTGCTGCCGCACGTCAGGTTCCTGCAAGCCACTTTCCGCCTGACGACGGGTCGGTGGCCTGGGTGCTGGACCGCGGGTGGTCTCGCAGGGAAGATGTGGGTGCGGCCAATCGTGCACTTCGCGTGCAGAGGAGGGGCGAATCTGGCCAGCTCGACGGCGTTCGCAGCTCAGTCAGATCTAGCCGCTCGAGCCAACGGTTGGTATCGGCATTATGTCAGCCTACTGCGGCGTCTGAGCTCCGGCCACACGCCGGTAGCGGTGGTGGCGTTCTGTGGGCAGGGCGGCCTCGCAGAGGGGATCAGGCGTGCGGGAGGAGCCGCACACGGCGTGGATCGCGGGGCTCAGCCGGCTTACTCCCGGCGGTTCGGTTTGGAGACGTTCTCCGAGGGCGACCCTACGAGTGTCTCCGGGCTGAGCGACTTGCGCAAGCGGTCGGGGTCGTTCGTCACGTTCATCTCGCTCCCTTCTCGCGTCAGCGGAGGTAGCGCAGGGGTGGACCTGGTGAGCACGGCTCGAGATGCCGGCGAGGCCGCGGGCGGCCTCTACGTGCTCGAGACGGCGCGTGGAAACGCTCCGGGTGGGGAAAACGGCAGGTGTCAGCTCCGAGGGGCTTACTTCGGCCTGCATGTGGATCAGCCGAGATCGTTCGAGGCGAATTTCGATCTGCGGGTGGACGAGGCGCTCGTCGAGCCAGGCCTTGTGCTGAGGCGGGGATCCTGTTTGGGAGCCCGGCGGCGCTGGAGCCGTCGAGACCCGTTCGGTCGGACTTGTACCGCTGAGTGCTGCTCAGGCAACCTCTGGGCGATTCAAGGAGATGCGCCCGTGGGGTGCACGGTGGGGGAGTGCGCGGCGGCCATGGGCGTCGACCGAGACCACATGGATTACCTTGGCCTCACGATGGCCACGCCGCCGGTCTACGGCGAGTACGTCTTCGGGCAGGCGGCCATGCGAGAGGTGGAGCGTCGTTTTGGTCTGAGGGCCATCACCTTCGATGAGTACCTCGCTCACCCGGAGCGCAGCAGACGGCAAATGAGCCATTGGCTACGTGGTGTCGGGGGGATATCTCCAGACCAGGGAGTGGAGTTTCACAGCGCGACGGCTGGCGGATCGGTGAGCTCAAGCGTCGTCTCGGGCGCTGCTCGGTTGCCCCCCCCGGATGCGGTCATCAAGGGGCGGGAGGATCCGACGTACTGGCCGAAGTTCCCTGAAGGCGACGAGGCGCCGGTGGCTCCGCCTAGGGCGGATACCGTACTGTCATCGGAGGCCCGCGAGCTGTTCTATTCATGGGCTGGCGACTACGACGTGATGGTGGGCCCCGAGGGGTGGTGGAGCTCTATGAACGAGGTCAAGCCCATCGAGCGCACGAGCACGGGCGCTGCGCTCGCCTCTCTCTCGGGGAAGAACACGCTACTGTTCCTCCCTGGGGGTCAGATCTCGGCGCTGCTGCCAAGAATCAGGGCGGTCGTCCGGTCGTCACCCGGTACACGGGTGACGGTGCACGCGTACGGAGCCGCGGAGGAGGCGGCCACGCGGACGTCGGGCTTCCGTATCGTGCGGCGGGTCAGGAAGGGCAAGCCGTCTTATGCTGAGGAGGGGCGGGACGCAGTGATGTCTCGGGGCGGCTCGTTCTGGGCCATGGGTGACGCGAGCTCTCGCTCGACTGGTTCCGTTGATTACGCATTAGCTGAGGCGAACATGGATCCGCTCGATCGACCGGGCGCGCGCGCGGAGCCGTCCTCGGCGAAGACGGCTCGGTCGTACACCCCACTCCCATGGGAGCGTGAGCGATGGGACATAGGGCTACCGCACGAGCTGAATGAGATCATGGCGAAGCGCGGGGTCGGGATCTACCCTTGGGAGGAGGTTCCGCCCACCGAGGTCCCTTTTTACAAGTGGGAGAGCCAGGAGGGCTTGCTTAAGAGCATCACCGAGGCAGACCGGGGGCTGCTGGCGGGCGCAATGGAGTACGTGCCCGCTCACCGGCTCGCAGAGGTGCTCGAGTCGTCCACTATCTCCCCTTGGACGATTGCCGATCAGGGTGGAGGCAAGTGGCGACTCTGCCATGACTACTCGGTCGGTACGAATCGGGTGGTGCCGTCGGCAGCCTTCACGCTGCCGAGCGTTTGGGACGCGCGGTCTTGCATTCGGCACGACTCACATTTCGCCAAGTATGATATTCGTGATGGTTTCTGGCACGTCCCGATCGCGGATGATAGCAAGAAACGCCTCGTCGTTCGGCACCCAGGCACGGGCAGGCTCATGTGGGCGTCGCGCTTGCCGTTTGGGTACATCGAGTCCCCCAGGCTCTTTTGCGCACTGACCGAGGCGGTTATTGCCCGACTCAGGAAACAGGCGGCGGGGCGAGGGATTCACTTCTACGTCTTCGTTGATGACGTCCTAGTGATCGGTGACAACGAGGAGCTCACACGACAGGGCATGGCGATGCTTGAGGTCGAGTTTGCGGCCAGGGGGCTGCAGTGGGCTCCGCACAAGAAACGAGGGCCGTGCAGGTGCATCGAGTTCCTCGGCCTCCTGATGTGTAACGTCGAGGGTTTGCGCGGAATTACGATCACCAAGAAGAGGCGGGCGAAGTTGGCGGCTGAGATCGAGTCGTGGATGGCTCTCGAGCCGGAGGAGGGCGAGCTTGCGGCAGATCCGCGAGAACTCGCGAGCTTTTTGGGGAAGTTGGTCTTCGTCTCGCAGGTGGTTGCGGGTGGCCGTACCTACATGCAGGGCATGCTCAACCAATTCAAGGGTCTCTTGGTAGACTGGCAGCGAGGGCAGGTGAAGCCGAGCGGCGGCGGATGGCGAGAGCTCTCCATCTCCTCCGCCTTCTGGCGGGATCTGAGGTGGTGGCGCGAGCATCTAGATACGCGCAGCCTGGCGCCATTGGTCGGGTACAGCCGAGCGGCGGAGGCTGTGCTCACCGGCACCGATGCGAGCAACTGGGGTACCGGACAGGTGCTCTGGCTCGACGGTGGTCGGGAGGAAGCGTCACTCGCATTCACGCACGCAGAGCGCCGCCGACCGATTAACTGGCGAGAGCTCCTAGGCATCGTGAGAGTGTGCCAATTGGGAGGCGGGCGCCTAAAGGGTAAGACCGTCCTGGTGGAGACGGATAACATGGCGGCGAAGGGCGCCTCGAGCAAGTTGTCCTCGAAGTCGGCCGACATGCAGGAGTTGGTGCGTCGGCTGCTGAGGCTGAGCGAGGAGCACGAATTCACGCTGCGGGTGACTCACACGCCGGGCAGCAAGCTGGATCGTCCCGACCAGACGTCGAGGGGTGACGCGGTTGAGGAGTCGCGCTTCAGGCTCCGGGAAGGTGAATTCTCGCGCCTCGACGTGCTCTACGGGCCGTTCACGAGCTTCATCGGTGCGGAGAGAGAGCTCGCCGGCCGTCAGCCTGCGGAGGCGGCGAAGGTTGAACGGAGGCGGATGTGGGTGCACCCAACGTCCTCCACCGTGGGCTCAGCTCTGCGGCGAGTCCAAGAGTCCATGGTCGAATTCATGGGTCAGAGGCCGACAGCGCTCGCGCTCGTGCCCGCCGATGGTGATCCGGCATGGGCAAAATTGTTGAAGCACGGTCTCGTGGTGGGGCACTATCCGGCTGGCAGCCCTTGCCTCTCGGCGCACACGGTATCCGGGTGGCGGGACTGTACCAATAGGAGGCCTTTATCCCTGGTTCTGTTTCCCCGTGCCGCAGGTGCGCGGACGGTACAATTGGCGTCTCCTTTCGCCCTCAGGAGCGAGTTGCGGAGAGAGACGGCGTCGGTCGTCAAGGGGGGATCGAGCCCAGCCTCGGCGGCGCGCGTGACGCAGCTGGCTTCGAGATTCGGGCTCGAGCGCGACGTGCGGCTTCCAGGCTCTTTCGTGTACGCCCTCGCGGAGGGCGGGGGTGTTGGCAGCCTCTGTCAGGTGGTCAGCGACGACGGTGAGGAGCTTGTGGTGGAATACTGGCGTCTCGACCTTACGAAGGCCGCGCGCAAGGTGGGCTCCGGCCCGGTGTTCCTGAGGGAGAGGGCACCGGACCGGGAGACGTACGAGGCCGATCCTAGGCAGTTCTGGAGTGTCGACCATCTAGTGGGAGCGACTGTGGGGTCGGCGGGCGGTCTGGTGGAGCGGCGCCTATTCGACTTCAAGCTCGCGAACGCCGAGGTGCGACTCGCAGGTGGGGTGTGGGCGCCGGCTGAGGCTGGCTGGGCGGCCACCCCTGAGCCACCTGCGTCGGCGAGTGGCGTCGGTGCGTCGCCTTCGAGCTACGTGCCGTACGAGGAGAGCCTAGACGAGGTGTCGGCCGATCTCGGGAAGCTGTTCGTGCAGCAGCACGCGGCTAACCGCGGCAGCGAGGGGCGGGTGCCGCAAAGGGGCATGAAGGTGAGGGGTGGCTCGCCGGAGGGAGAGACAGGCGTGTGCTCTCAGCCTTGCCAGTACGGCGGCGGCGGCATCGTCTGCGTCGGTTGCCAACTCCCGTTCGCAATAGGTGAGAAGATGGAGTCGCGCGGTCTCGGTTTCGTTCACGCGCGGGGGGCGTGCCGCATGGGGGCAGACGGCGAGACGGCCGCGCAGGCCGCCGCGGAGATCGAGGTGGCGGCGGCTCCCGCGGTCTTCTTCGGGGTGTACTCTGAAGCGGTGGGCGTCAGCGGGGTTTTCAACAGCCTCCGCGAGGTGGAGTCTGCCACCGCGGACGAGTCGGTCTTCAGCACTAGTAGCGGTTTCGCCACGTACGAGGAAGCGGCACGGTTCATTCGCCGGACGACCCTCGAGCGGGCCTCAGAGGTCGTGGTGCCCGGGCAAGCGGTCAAGGGCTCGCTTGTGAAACGCGCCCATCTGTTCGAGAAGCTATCAG